>DWMZ01001647.1:0-15840 GCA_018249855.1 Eueides tales michaeli
ATATATATATATATATATATATATATATATATATATATCAGATATATACAGAGTGTCAATGTCAAAACTATAACAGTTTCCGCCCGAATTGGCGTAACTCAACGCCGTTCTTATAATATCAGAACAAATTGGCAATAATACGTTCCCTCGAGTGACGACTGATAGCCTCATTAATTTAAAACACGGCTGTTTTAAATTTTGACATAAGGTATATGCATTTTGGGAAACACTTTTCAAAATGAATTTCTGAAGTCTAAAACTCTGGAATTTCAATTGGTAAGTGAAATTGCACAGATTTAGTATCCTATTGTGGGTGATCAACCCTTAACGAACAAATCCGAACTGGACTATATTGATTTGCACCTCATAATTTTACATATACAAATTCAGTAGTTTCAAATGAAACAATTTTAATCGACTTAACCTCGTACCTATATGATTTTTTATATATTTTAGGAAACCTGACATATCTAACACTTTGTAGTTGTCCGTGGTTACCGTGGTACGTGGTATACTCGTGACCACGGGCTACTGTAAAGTGTTTGAAACGTCAGATTTTCAAAAATATATAGAAATAAATAAACGCGATTAATCTGGTTAAATTTCTTTCATATTAGATGTGTAATAATTGCGAAAATCAAAGATCTTATTTACTTTGTTGTTGTTAGCGGTCGTTGGTGAATTTAATATTACAATAGTAATATAGTATAGTGGGGAACGGAAGTGGAACGGAGTGTTTTAACACTAGGTTCCCAGGTTCCCTCTGCCTACCCTGCCTCGTGTGAAACAAAAAAAAATTACAATGTAAATAAATTTTAAAATTACCAATTTGAATGCGGCTTTTTCTTAAAAAAAAGTTCTTAGTTATGGTACATGACAGTTAGAATCAACAGTTTAAGAGCTACAAATACTTTGCCAAAATGAAGTTGTGACTTTTTCGGTCGGAAGCGTAAAACCATACACTACTTTATTTACTAATTTCAACTACTTTCTCGTTTTTACATTACATTACGTTTTTACATTACATTGAAAATTAAAATTTTTGGTATATGAATAAATAAATAAAAAAAATGTTACGTGAATTTAAAATAAAATTTAGTTCAATAAAATTGCTACAAAATAGCAATTTTATTGAACTAAATTTTATTTTAAATTGACGTAATTTTTTTTTTATTTTTTTATTGATTTAAACGAAACAAACACTAAATGTTCAGGAACGATTGCCAAAATATAATTGCGAAAACTGCAATCGCCATTTCTGAGATCGCATACAAACGCGTCTATGCTTTAGAAGAGACAAAAATGTTGAAATTCACTATTTTGGACTCTATTACATTATTAAACCTCCCCTTTAAGATTTTTTTTAATATATTCTATTCTTCTATGTACAGATAGAGATCGGTTAAAGATGTACTACAAGTATATATGTTATTGTAAATTAATCGATACAGTCGCACGCTTGTGGTCTGTGGCAGGCCTCTAGCCTATCGTATGTTATATTTGTATTTTTTTGCTCTGGTAACAAAGCAAAGCGCGGCGTTGAGTTACGCCACTCAACACGCAATGGCTCAAATTCTGCAGCAACTGAAGAACGAAACGGAGTATCTTATCACTAGGCTCTCGAATTCCCCTGCCATGTGCAGGATGTAACGTGACGCTAAAAAATAATTTAAATCAATTAAAATAATGTCCTTGTGATTATAATTTGGTATTTTATTTATAGCTTATTATCAAATTATTATATAATTAACATCAATTAATACAATTTCGTCTAAATCGTACTTGCCAATATAGTTGCGGATTTGACTGAATTAAATAAACAAAGTTGTGGAATTACCAGTTTAGGAAGTTCAAGGTTAAGCTTTTTTAGTTCGACTTCCTGTTCCGCTACTCATGCACGCTTTGGAGGCCACTAATGCTAAAACTACGTATGGTTTTTAATCGGCTAACATACGTACATAGTAAACATCGTTTATGGATCATTCTTTGCTGGTGCCTTGACAAGTACACAGCTGTACTCAGTCAGTCATCAGTCAGTATTATTAATAAGGAAAATATAAATGTAATAGAACTAAATAGCTGTTCCTATTCGTAATGACAACCACCAACCAAGTGTAACAAGTGTAACAAGTGTTTATAGTGTGTTCGTGTTTGGGCAAGTGTAGCAAGTGTTTCCACGTGAACACATCAATATTCGTCTTGATGTGGCATTAAGGTCAGTATAAAATGCTATTTATTATCCTTGTATTGAAGTAAACTATTAGTATACATAGACATACCTATGTATAATATACATATTTATTTCTTTTGTTTCATTGTGTCTATATTATTGTTTTTATTTTTGTAAGCTATCACAATTTCTATCAAGTTTCAGATTTAAGTCATGAGTGAGAATGGAAAAGATCCAGGTGGAAGAAGACGAAAACGTGAAGTTAAAATAGAACGTAGTACACAACGATCGAGATCACATCATCGAGTTTCAAGGTCATCTTCTCGAGCGAATACCAGTTCGCTGAGGCCGCATGACAATCACAAACAATGGAGAAGAATACTGGTGAGTGGATCATGTAATTGTGATAGTAAAAGCAGAATCTTCAGTCCCAATGGAAAATGCCACAAATAGTTATGGGACGTAAATGAGTGTAGAGTAAGGGTGATGGAAAACTTAATTGAACCTTTTACTATTCTTAAAGTGTTATTCCACACTTAGGAAAGAAAAATACTAAATGTAAAAACGTATAAAAATTTGAATGGAGCAGGATTTGAACCCGCGCCTCCTGGAAACCACAAAGCCATTCGTTCAATTTTATTGAACATTTAGTTCAATAAAATTGAACGAATGGCTTTGTTGGTCAGAGCTCTTGGTTTCCAAGAGGCGCGGTTTCAAATCCTGCTTCGTTCAAATTTTTATACTTTTTTACATTTAGTATCAATTGAACCTGTTGTAAATAATTTAATTTACTTAAAAAAAAACAAATTCGTGAAGGATCATTTACTACTAGAGGTCAATTAATGGACGAAAAACATATCATAAATACATATTAAAAGAAGCAAGCTTAGAGCAAAATTTTGGATAGAATTTAATAATTGAAGGTACATACATATATGTAAGTCTAAACATTAAATAAATCTTCAATAAATTGCTAATTAAATATAATCAATGCCTTTCATTCATTTTATCGGGTTTGAATTTAACATAATTAATGGAAATTACTATTAAATTAAAACAACTGAATGTTATAGCATTTGTATGCTTTAAATAGTGATATTGAGGCTGATAAGCCACTGAGGAGTGTAACAGATATATGATTCCAAAATAGTTAAGTAATTCAGCTAAATTAAACGATTTAAATACCTCGATTGACCTTGGAAAATATAGTATCAATGATATCGGAGAAAGATCACGTAAAATGCACAAGGATCCCTCGCCATGAGGAGCCAGGGCATATAGCAGTGGACAAGGCGAAAGAGGTATGCCCAGATCAATTGGCGCTCCATCCTCCTCGAGTGAAGCTAAAAAAATTAAAATTGCTTTGGTTAAAATGTAAGTGGTAAATCAAATAATGAATACATATAACTTAAATAATAATTTTTCGATAAGATCTGTGAGCTGTAAGATATGAAATGTACTGAGTGGTTGCGTCTGCGCTTCCTTTACGAGTGCAATACATAGGGTGAAATATTTCAAGTCCAAACCAACCTGAACATCCGGCGGAAAGCGGGAAACGGAACGGAATGGGGACTGTAGGTTCCCAAGTTCCTCCTGCCCCCTGCCATTAAAATTATTATTCATTTCATGATTTTATCGTACTATGTTACGTGTGATGCAATTGTAAATATCAATGACGTTTATAATTTATAATTTATTTATGTATGTAAGAACGTATGTGTCCTCGACTCGTTTTTTAATCATTTTTCTCAATATAAGAAGACGGTGCTGTTAGCGTTGGTGATTTTATTATAATAATGTTAATTGAATAAAATATTTAACAAGTTCTTTCTCTGTTGACAAGACAAAACCTGGCGTTGAGTACCGCGGCTCAACACGCAATGCTTCAAATTCGGTGGAAAGGGAACGGGACGGAGTGTCCTAATACTAGGCTCCTAAGTTCCCTCTGATTACCAAAAAGAGAAACTTTTGTAAAAAAAATATTATTTTAGTAATTAATAATGCTTTATTGTAAGCTAATTGTTACACTTAATTACAATTATAGTGCTTATTTTTTAAGTTTAGTTAACATGTATTACTAAAATTGTAACAATAATAATTATGAATCATATTGTTAGAATCAACTCACATATACTCATTTAGAAACCGTATAAAAATTTGAAGCGAGATTTGAACCTCGCGCCTCTTGGACGGATTCCAAGAGGCGCTGATTCATAAGAATTTCGACTTAGCTGGATGAGAACGTATGGCATAGTTGGTCAGAGCGTTTGGACGTTTTCCAAATGGTGAAGGTTTAAATCCAGCTACGTCAAATTTTTATACTATTTTTCAAGAAAATTGTATTAAAACTAAGTTTTAAAATAAACTTACAACAGATTTAGCCATAGATATATAACATAACAAGTTTATTATATCATATTGTTCAAACATTTTTTATTGCAACAATCGCTCGACCTTTCCGTTTCAATAAATGAAATAAATTGAGCAAATATATTGCACAATTTCAAAGTACATACCGTATTTTGTTTTAAAAAGTCCATCAGAACCACACTTTCATTTCTCTTCTTACCAATGTCCTTAGTTGATACATGTTTTTAGTTTCATGCTGTATCCTGCTTTGCAAGGTTGGTAGAGGGAGAAGAGAGAGAAGAAGTTAATTTTTGCGAATTAGCGTTTATAAACCAGAATATATGTATCTAAGTACTATAATTGCGGCGTTGAGTTCCACTACTCTGCACGCAATGCCTCAAATTCGGCGGAAAGTGAGGAACGGAGTAGAGTGTCTTTACATTAGGTTCCCAGGTTCACGACTCACGGTGCACGGCCTGAAGTAAAAAAAAAATGTAATTAATAAATTGATTCTTTATATTTGGTTACTGTACTCAACGCCGCGCATTGTCTGTACTCAACGCCGCGCATAGCAGAATGTCGAACCAACAACTGTAGCGTTACAATCAGACGCTGCTGTATTTGAGTCTTGAAGGTCTTTTGTTATAACATATGCGTTTAACGTTTACATCAGTTCAAGTTAATATGTAATGCAAGGGCAATTGAAAGTAAACACATTTATGTGAATCGAAGGAATTATCATATCATATTTTTTAATTCCTAGCGGCGTTTATATCTGGCAGTTACAGTATTGCAAAAAATAGCAGGAAAGTTAGGAACACTGTGTGTAAACATTTCTTTTTACCTATTTCGAAGAATTTTGTTTAGCTCAGTTAGTCAGAGCGCTTGGACGACTTCCAAAAGCCACTTACTTATATGCATAAGCTTACACGCTGAGTGAAAGTCATAAAAAATTTTTTTGTTCTTCACGCTGTATCACGCACATAGCACCCTGCTACCTCTACCTGCTGCGGTAGAAGGAACTTCAAAATTTAGTGTCAAAACACTCTGTTTCGTTCTTATTTTCTGCCGCATTGTGTGTTGAGTGGCGGAACTCCTCGTTATAGAGAGAGAAAAATAACATATAAAATATTTAATTTCATGAAGTCGAAATCGAACCTACAACCTTACAGTCACAGTCTCTACACCACGACAGGCCTCAATTTCTCTTAATAGATATATATATATATATATATATATATATATATATATATATACACAAAATTATTAAGATTATACCAGTCATTTTATAATTAGCAGTATAGTTCTCATGTATCTTAATACAGTACACGACATTACGTAATCATATACTTATTGGATATCTGTTATGTATAAAATTACAAAGATAAATAGAGCGTTAAGGTTTAAAAGTAAAAAATATATTTAAAAGACCTATGTTGCAGTGGCACAAGCGTGCGACAGATTGTGGGTAATTCTTACTCGAGGTATTGAAATATTTATTATTTTCATTAATTTGCTCTTGTAATAAGGTAGAGCGCGGTGTTGAGTTCCGATACTCAATACGTTATGTCTGAAATTCGGCGGAGATTGTGGAACGGAAGTGTCTTAATGGAAACAGAGTGTTACAACACTAGATTTCCAAAATCTCTTTGTGTGCTCTATTAAGCCGAAGTTAGTTTAGGAGAGAATAAGTTACAAAAGAGTGGCTAATAAAATTGACAAAGAGAAAGGGATTTATGAAAAACCAGTGAGTGATAAAAGAGGTCGGAGAAAAACTCAGTTAACTCTCTTGAACATTAAAAAAGATCCCTTAAAAACCATGAGAACTTTCCATTGAGAGCATTTATATATATAGGTTGATGACAGTAGACGAGGCAAAAGAGGTATGCAGAGACCATAGAGTTTGGTTCTCTTTTCTCTCTGGCTAATCTACTAGACAAAAATGTAAAGATTAAAAAACCATTTCCTTGCCATCGCATTAAAATAAATACGTACTTTTAAAATTAATTTATGTGATATTTTTAAATTTAATAATGTAATGGAACCAATTATATCACAAGTGCATATTGTTTCCGCGTTTAAAAGCAATGAAAATATATAAAATATATAATATCTATATATATTCTATATATACAATAAAATTGTAACGATCGCTGTCTGTACGTGTAAGATAAATGAGGAAATCCATAATGGTGGCATTTACATATGTAATACATAGCGTAAAACATTTTATTTAATTTTTGTCTGCTTCTTTGTATGCGTTTGTGCTTAACCAATTTAGATGCAGTTTTCACTATCGTATTCAAGCAAACTTGCCTTGCTATTTATTGTTCATAAATAAAAAAGTTATCTATATCATTGTAAAATATTTAGTTTAACAAATAAATATATCTTTTTTTTAGCTTCACGCTGTATCTCGCACAAGGCAGGGTAGCGAGGGGGAACCCGGGAACCTAGTGTTAGAACACTCCGTTCCACTTCCGTTTCCCACTTTCCGCCCAATTTTGAGGTATTGCGTGTTGAGTGGCGGAACTGAAAGCCGCGCTTTGCCTTATTACCAGAGCGAAGAAATGAAACATTTAATATTTAAATTGAAAATATTAAATATTTCATATCGTCGACTGGAGATCGAACCCAGAACCTGTCGGTTACAGCCATACGCTTGTGCCGCTGTGCCACGACAGGCCTCAAAAAATAATTCAAAAAATAACTATGAAAATATTTAATATATAATTTTCTCAAGTGGGAATCGAACCCACACCTGCCTCGTTTACAGTCGCTTGTGCCCCTGTGCCAAAACAGGTCTTTAGTACTCTATATATTATGTTTACTTTTTTCGCTTGTATAAACCAAAAATTAATATCAATTGTAACTAGAGTCTTTTGAAAGAGCAAAAATCAAGAATCTAGTCGCAATCAAGAAATGCGAGCATTGACGCATCGTTTTTGCCGCACTTTATATGAAATTCGCCGCGTATTTAAAAGCTATAGGTTATTTTTACTATTTTTAAAGTGTTATTTCACACTTAGTATAGAAAAATACTAAATTTTAAGACGTATAACTATATTTGAACGAAACAGGATTTGAATCCGCGGATCTTGGAAACCATCCAAGCATCAGTTGGTCAGCCAGCTAAGCCATTCCAGTATGAGCGAAATTTTAAATTTAGTCCTTATAGAATATTTTCCGAGGCTCTTGATTTGTTTGTTAACATTTTGTACTAATTGAGACCACATAATATTGGTGACGGAAAAAATAGGAAAAATGTATATATACCACATAGAAAATAAATATTATAAACTGATTATTGGCGTAAATTTTATACAAAACTGGTGCAAACATCCAAAAATCAAAATTTATCAATTTTGTAAAGTTGCAAGCATTGAGTTCCGCCACTCTTCACACAATGCCCGAAATTCTTCGGAAAGTGGGGAAAAGGAAGTGGAATAGAGTATCTTAACATTAGGTTCCCAAGTTCCCCCTGCCATGTGTGGGTTGATCATTGGAACACAGAAAATAATCATTATAAACTTATTATTGTTGTTAATTTCATACAAAACGCATGCAAATATACACAAATGTAAAATTTGTTAATTTTTATAAGTTTTAAGAGTACTTCCCGTTGATATACAATCCTGAATGTATTTGGGAACCCTAGGAACCCTGCCCTCCAACTCGCGCTTTACTGTTTTTTTATAATATAAATCATTAATTATATTTAGTTTTACAAAAGATAAATGGTCATACGCATGTAACAACGAAGCTTATCTCATAATTTTAGCAAGCGCTATCTATCACGTGGTAAACTAATGCAGTGTTAAAGTTCAAACCTACGAATATCCGGTTAAAACAGGAAGTAAATTAATGTACACTAAAATTAACATTTTTTTCAGCTTCACGCTGTATCCCGCACTTGCGGGGTAGGCAGAGGGAACTTGGGAACCCAGCGTTGATATAAGATACTCCGTTTGGTTCCTCAACAGTGGCAGAACTCAACGCCGCGTTTTGCCTTCAAATTGTAATGAAAATATTAAATATGTAATTTCCTCGAGTGGGGATCGAACCCACAACCTTTTACAGTCACACACTTGTGCCAATGCGCCATGAGGCCTTAATTAATATATAATAATTAATGTATAGTAATAATATAGCAAAAGAATCTATTTGGTTGAAAGCCATTATCTTAGTAACTTTTTTATTGTTTCACCCTGTGTCCTGGGCAGAGGGATTTTGAGAACGTAATGTTGAGACTTTCCGTTCGTATTAAGACACTTCTATTCCCGTCTTACACCGACAAGCCCCAATGTAACTAATATAAAATGAAATTAATTGAGGCCTGTCATGACGCCTGTTGAGGCGCAACGCATGTTATGGATTCGATTCCCACTCGAGGAAATGAAACGTTTAAGATTTTCAATATAAATATTTTATGTTTAATTTTTTCGCTCTGGTAACAAGGCAAAAGCGCGGCGTTGAGTTCCGCCACTCAACACCTAATGCCTCAAATTCGGCGGAAAGTGGGGAACGGAAGTGAAACGGAGTGTCTTAACACTAGGTACCCAAATTCCCTTCGCCTACCCTGTTATGGTCGGGATACAGTGTGAAGCTGAAAAAAAAAGAAAAATTCATTATTTTACTATATATTTCAATATCAATGTGTTCCAGATAATGTTGGGCTATATAGTTACCATTGTACTTTTGCTGCATTTGGCGAGCACCGCCAGCACCGTTGACTTAGCATCTGACAGAGAACTGGTCTTAGCGTTTGTGGTAAGTAAAGTAAAGTGAATTGTGGTATTAAAAAATTATTTCTATTCTTTTTTATATATTTTTTGCTTCTACATTGCGCTATGTGAACAAACTGCTTGTGAGTTGGGGGTTGAGGCCTGTCGTGACACAGTAGCACAAGTATGTGACTGTAAACGCGATAGATTGTGGGTTCGATCCTCAAACGAGGAATTAAAAAATTTAATATTTTCAATTTAAATTCGGTGGAAAGTGGGGAATGGAACGGAGTGTCTTAACATTATGTTCTCAAGTTCCCTCTGCCTGCCCTACCTTGTGCGGGATCCTGTGCATCAAGCTGTGTAGAGAATAATTGACCCATCGGTTTGTAAGGTGAGGGGTACTGGGCAATGACTGATGAGTAGTGACTCAAGCGTAGGTCCCCTTTAAAAGGGGTTTAGGGGCCTCTTTAAAATGCTTGCTTACAAGTGGTCCTTCCACTACCTATCGTGATATTAAATAGAGAAAATAAATATGATATCGTTATGTATGACACTTGTCGTGGCGCAGGGGCACAAGCATGCGACTATACACGACAAAGGTTCTGGGTTCCAAACGCTTCAAATTCGGCGGAAAGTGGGAAACTGAAGTGTCTTTTTGGGAACAAAGTATCGCCAAGTTCTCTCTACCTACCCTACCATATGCAATATTCAGTGCGAAGATTAAGCAAAATATTATTTTTTGCGAAATATAAATCGCTTAAGATAGCTTTTAATATGAAGGAATAAGACTATATATAAAAAGGAGAACAGTGCCACAATGTCTGCCAATGTTTTTTATAATGTAACTCATTTTAAAAATTACGGAAGGGAGGCCAACCGAACCCCAACGAACGGAAGTTTATACCAATAAACATTATTGTTTTCATAATTTCATTAATTTATGGTAAGAAAGGTAGGGGAGACCTCGGATGGCCTTCGAAAACACTATCTACGATACTGGAGTAAGGTTACATAACAAGTATGAGCATCCCTTAGGGGGCATGTATGAAGAGGTTGATGACGCTGGACTAGGCGAAAGGGGTATGCCAGAAATGTATTTGGCACTCTGTTCTCTCCGACTGCCCCACAAGGGATACAGCGTGAAGCTAAGTGAATAAATATTATATAATTATATTCACAGGTGAATAGACATGGAGAGAGAACACCAGATGCAGATGAATTATCTCTCTCTGATAAGCAGGAGAAGTTGAAGAACTTGACATATATAGAAGGCCTGGAAGGACTCACGAATGTACGTTATAAAAAATATATATATTAATAAAATAAAGATTTATATGAAATTTTAAACACAACGGGATTAGAACCTGCACTCTATATATATAATTTAATTTACAAAGTCTTTGTGGCGCAATGGTATAGCGACTGTAAACGAGACGGTTGTTGGTCGTGTCGTGGATGTGATAGTGTTTTTTTATGTCTTTGCTCTGGTAGACAAAGCACGGCGTTGAGTTCCACTCAATCGACAATGTCTTTAAAAAATTTGACAGAAAGTTGAGATCAGAGTATCTGAACACTGGGTTTGGTTCCTCTGTATGGGTATACATATATGGGTATGCTAAGGAAACTTAGTGGTATACCATATGCATGTTACACTAGACGTCGCAGGGTCATATGCTTGCGACTGCAAACGCGACAGGTAGTGAGTTTGATCCTCATTCAAAGCAATGAAATGCTTAACATCTTTTCTTCGCGCTGGTAATTAGGCAAAGCGCGCCGTTGAATTCCGCCACTCTCAATACGCAATGGCGAAAGTGCGGCGGAAAGTTGGGAACAGAACGGAGTGTCTTAACACTATATGTATATATATGTATTTGAAGTTTATTGAATTATACACTTACTTAGATAGGTATACATACATTATTTATCTTAGTTTTATATTATTAATTGTTTCCGTAATTTTTGCATTTGAAATAATCATGCTAAAATGATATTTTATTCCCTTTCTACATATCCATACAAGTATCCAAAGTATGATTTTTTCATCGATAAAGGTTCCCCGTGGTGATAAGGTCGCTTTAGATTTATCTTTTATTTTTCTTTTAATTGTTATTCAATAAAGTTCGTGTAATAAATAAAGTAAATAAAAATTCTCCAGTACTCTATGCGTTTACAGCTATGTGTTTTATAAGGAGAAATTAAAAAAAATTTTTTAGACAAGAAAATAAATATTTTAATTAAAAATTGAGACCTGTCGTGGCTCAGCGGCACAAGCGTGTCACTGTAATCGACGGGTTGTGGGTTCGTTACCCACTCGAGGAAATGATATATTTAATATTTTCTATTAAGATATTTAATTTTTCTTTTCTTCGCTCTGGTAATATGGTGAAAGCGCGGCGTTGAGTTCCGCCACTCAAAACGCGATGCCTTAAATTCAGCGGAATGTGGGGAACGAAAGTGGAATGGAGTGTCTTAACACTAGGATCCCAAGTTCCCCCTGCCTACCCTACCATGTGCGGGATACAGTGTGAAACTAAAAAAAAAATTAAATATAATCAAAAATACAAATAAAACCTGCAATACATACATACTATACGAATTAACGAAGTAACATATAATTTTGATAAACTAGAACAAGGAAATAAAGATTAAATAATTTACTCAGCTACGTTGATAGACTTAAAAAATGCCCTTCTAACAGAACAATGCGGCGTCAAGGATTATTTATTTAACGTTTGTTTTTTATTTATTTTTTTTCAGCTTCACGCAGTATCCCGTACTAGCAGGGTAGGCAGAAGGAACTTGAGAATTTAGTGTTAAGACACTCCCTTTCGTTACCCGTTCTGTAAATTTTGAGACATTATGTGGCGGATTTGAGTGGCGGAACTCAACGCCGCGCTTTTCCTTGTTACCAGAGCGAAAAAATGAAAACATTATTTATTTATTTGAAAATATTTAACTTCCGTGAGGGCAGATTGAACCTAGGACCTATCGTGTTTACAGTCACACGCCTGTGCACCTGCGCTACAACATGCCACAGTCCTTATTTAACGTTTATAAGAATTTAAATTAATGTAAATGAAATGTAAATAGCTTTCAGTTATAATGCCTAAGGCATATCTTGATGTAATACCAAGAACGAGCGATTGTAAAAGCGACTGGTCGGAGGTTCAATTTCCATGAGAGGAAATGAATATTTAATATTTTGGATTTTTTTGCTTTGTTAACGAGAAAAGAGAAAGAGAGAGGGAACTTATTATATATTATATATTCTTTATTGCATGTAATTTGAGGCCTGTTGTGGCGCAGCGGCACAAGCGTGTGGCTGTAACCGACAGGTTCTCGGTTCGATCCCCAGTCAAGGAAATGGAATATTAAATATTTTCAATTTAAATATTTAATGTTTCATTTCTTCGCTCTGGTAATAAGGCAAAGCGCGGCATTGAGTTCCGCCACTTAACACGCAATGCCTCAAATTCGGCTGAAAGTGGGGAACGGAAGTGAAACGGAGTATCTTAATACTAGGTTCCCGGGTTCCCTCTGCCTACCCTGCCTTGTGCGGGATACAGCGTGAAGCTAAAAAAAATGTAATAAAACAAAAGGTGACATAATAATTTAAAGTAAGTTGACATTGGCGAGCTTATCTCTAAAAGAAATCTCTTCCAGCCAACCAATGAAAGTGGAAGACAAAATCGCGACGTAAACAATCTATTAATGCAAGGCAGGAAAAAAAATATTATTGCATACAAACATACATATATACTAGTATACATATATACTAGCATACATACACCAATACAAACATACAATAATCATAAATATAAAATGTAGATAAATATATAATTACCTATACAAATACAAATTCGTATAGACGACGTAAGTACATGAAGACAAAAGAAAAAGAAATGAAGTTAAAATGAAACACACACTTATTGTTAAGGCACTCTGTTTCCATTAACATTTTTCAGTTACCCACTTTCTGCCAAGTTTGAAGCATTATGTGTTGAGTGGCAGAGCTCAACGCCGCGCTTTGCCTTAAACTTTTCTTCAAAATTAATGTTATCAAATCCCATTATAATTTCCCATGCAAAGTCTATCCAAATCAGCATCTCAACACAAATTAAGATCCCAAATAAACTAATAAACTTAAATTACAGACTGGCAAACGACGGGCGTTCCAAATTGGTAAATTCATTCGGCAAAGATACGGGAGCCAAGGGTACAAGCTGTTATCAAATATATACCTGCAAGATGAGATAGCGATAAGAAGCACTGATAAAGAAAGGACTAAGATGACAGCACAATTGGCTATGGCGGCTGTGTACCCACCGGAAGTCGATCAGCAATGGGATGAAGGATTAGGGAAATTGTGGCAACCAGTTCCCTACACTGCTGTGCCTTTAACTGAGGATTATGTAAGGATATTTTGAGATTTTTTAATATATGAGTATTCAGTAGGGTAAACTAGGGTACCTAATGACAGTCAACTTGATCGGGAAATAAATTATTTAATTTTTCGCTTTTCTAATAAAACAACACGGAAAGTTTCAGTAATTAGAGAAAGCTGGCTTCCCTGCCTACTATATGCGGGATGCAGCGTGAAGCTATAAACACCTAATATTCAGTTATTGCCCCTACTGATTGTTCTGTGTCCATATTTATATAAAAACTTTTTATTTCTACCCTATCGTCTCACAATCTCGACAGTAACCGTCAACCAAAGTTTAAATATCCTTATTTTTCTATATTGCAATACTTTATGTGTATTTAACATGCTGTATTCCGTATGGAAAGTGTTAGGACAATTTTCTAGGTATTTATTGTTTTTAACGATTACTAAAGTGAAAAAATGAAAATAATTCACTCCCCTGAATTGGATTTGAACCCGTTACATTTACAATCAAACATCTATAAGATATTAACATTCTCTTAAAGTTTATTACGAACATATTGTATAATCGTTTAAAACTTTCTCATAAATCGTATAATACCTTCTCCATAACTTTACCTTGAAAGTTACTTACACTGTTCCTGGAGAAATTATATTACTACGTATTTGTAGTGAAATTATCATTTATATTTTTGGTAAAATTTTAACTTAAGACTTTAACTCCTTGTCTTTCTTAATTAAATGTATCCTTTTCCTCATATTTCGTGTAAGGAGATGGTCGTGAGCTCGATACCCACACATTTCCGTTAAGGAAATTAAAAAATTTTGAACGAAGCAGGTTTTGAAATCGCGCCTCTTGGAATCCGTCCAAGCGTTCTGACCACTAAGCCATTCGTTCTCACCAAGCTCCGTCGAAATTTTAATACGCTTGTTACAACTTATTTATGTTGTTAGCATCTCTGTAGGGAGATCTTTGTTCTTTTTTCTCACTGTCAAATTCCGTGACTCGGACTTCCGGTGGAACTCAACGCCGCAGTTTATCTTGTTACCAGAACCTACAAATTAAAATAATTTATTCTCCCGAATGGGATTTACAGCCAGCACGCTTACCTGTGCCACGACGTTCTTTTCAAATGAGTCATTTTTTTGTATTTTCCCGCTTTCCCGACTTACTAGCGTAGACAGGAAAATCTTAGAAATGTAGTGTTCAGACACTTCGTACATTTCCCCAATTTCCACTAAATTTGAGGCATTGCGTGTTAAGTGGCGGAGCTCAACGCCGCGCTTTACCTTGTTACCACGAAGAAATGTTAATAATAATTAATAGCCGAGTTCCCTAGGCAACGGCCTCTTCTAAATCAGTTAATAATATCAAACAGTATTAGGTATATATATATATATTCTAATCATTATATCATATTGCTTATATTATATTAATTGCTAATATTATACGTATATATGTACGGAGGCCATAAGATAATTAAAGTTCAAACTTAATAGTAAATAACCTTTTCTTTTATAAAGCGCGTCGTTGAGTATCGCAAATCAAAACACAATGCATTTGCCTAATTAAATTTGGTGAAAAGTGGCAAATGGGAGTGTATTCATGGGAATGTAGGGCTTAACACTTGGTTCCCAGGTTCCCTTTGCCTATAATCTAAAAAAAAATATCTTCTAGACTCATGGCAAGGTAAGCAGAGGGAAGTTAAGAATCTATAGATAAGGCACTCCGTTCCTATTCAGATACTTCCGTTCCCCACTTTCCCCGTTGTGAGTTGAGTTGCGGAGCTTAACGCCGCGATTTGTCATAATCTTGAAAAGTAGAAACGTAAATAATTCATTCTCTACAATGAAAATCTAATCCAGAACCGTTTACCTGTGCCACGACGCCCTTTTTCAAATGCGTTATTTTTTGTATTGCGTGTCAAGTGGCGGAGCTCAACGCCGCCCTTTACCTTGCTTTACCTTACCACCAGACCTTTTTTTAACTTCAGCCTGTATCTCGCACAACGCAGGGTAGGCAGAGGGAACCCGGGAACCTAGTGTTAAGACACTCCGTTCCACTTCCGTTCCCCATTTACCGCCGAATTTGAGGCATTGCGTGTTGAGTGGCGGAACTGAACGCCGCGCTTTGCCTTATTACCAGAGTAAAGAAATGAAACATTAAATATTTATATTGAAAATATTAAATATTTCATTTCCTCGAC
>DWMZ01001648.1:0-15840 GCA_018249855.1 Eueides tales michaeli
GAAAACCGTTCAAGCGCTCTGACCACTAAGCCATCCGTCCTCACCAAGCTCCGTCGAAATTTTTATACGCTTGTTACAACTTATTTATGTTGCTAGCATCTCTGTAGGGAGATTTTTACAAATTTCCCCTACCCAAAGATAATTTGAATTATCCTTTGGCAAGAGAGAATGCTGTTTATTAAATATTTTTACTATTTTTAAAGTGTTATTCCACACTTAGGAAAGAAAAATACTAAATTTAAAAAGTTCGCAGGTTCAAATCCTGCTTCGTCCAAATTTTTATACGTTTTTAAATTTAGTATTTTTTTTTCCTAAGTGTGGAATAACACTTTAAAAATAGTAAAAATATGAACCTAATTGTGATAAAAAAATATTAAAAATTGCATGTTTTTAAGGTGATCGAACACAATGTCACTTTTTTATACCGTATTTTTTCAACTATTTTGCTTAGAAAAAATATTTTTAAAAATAATATAATCCCAGAGTTAGGTTCATATACATTAGAATTGAATAAAGAAAAAAACCCAAAAAAATTTAAAACGACTAGTCGATAACTTTTAAAGCTAGAATGCCCACAAATTAAAAAAAAACTCGTTTCGAGAAAAACGCGTTTGAAATAGAATGTTGCGAAAACAAGGAATTCAAAGCAATAATTAATTATATAAACTTCTTACCGTTAGCAAATCGTCATTCGATAAATCTTCGTATATCGGTAGAATTTCGTTTTGAACGTCGACGTGTAACGCAGCAGGATGCGGTTCAGGTTTTGTTCCAAGTGCTTCAGCTTGCTACCACTTGCACCAGCTAACTTGAACAGTTGTCGTGTTGTGGATTGTCATCTGTGGATATCATGTGGTGAAGAGTTGCTATTATAGCCATCTTCATGTCTTTTACGCTGTTTACATTTCGTCGAATCGCTAAGTCATAATACGTGCTGAGCTTTTTCACCAAAGCCTCTGTCAACTTTCCTTTTCCTCCCAATTTTTTTGTTTTTTTTATGTCTCTGAGCCGAGTTCTCATCCTTTTCTGGACATGGCTTATGCATTAATTTTTGACAACTGTCAGTTCATCACCGTAAGAATTCAATTTTAGGACTGCTGTGAACGTTTTCGAATCTCCATCACCGATATAATTGTCGTATTTTACGCCATGTAGTTCCTCCGATCTCGAGAACATGATTTTCATAGATTCTACCTCCATGCTTCCCGCGGAGCCTTCCTGTGTTGCTGAGCAATTTTCTTTGTCATGATCGTATTTCCTTGCTAGGTATTCCGCTATTTTTTGGTTTGTCTTTCCAGTATATACATGATTGACAGTAAGAACTTCGTACAACCAAATCGATGACTTTTCCGGAGTAATATCCAATGAGCGTTGTTACGCCAAAACGTGCAACATTTGAACCCACGTTTTTTCCACGTTCCATCACCAGGTATTTTTCAATTCAGAATAGGTTTTTCGTGTTTCTCGTTCTCATTCTTTTCTTCTTCAACAGCTTTCTTACAGCAGTATTCATACACTTTTCTCGCAGCGGCGTGGATATGAGTGCAAATTCCGTTGTAAGTTTCTTCAGCTAAACCACTGCCGATGTCCATGTAATTACAAAATAAATTCAGTCTTTGTCGGCCAACACCTAACAGCCGCATGACAAATACGATCCTACGATTTATCTCGAACCCGGTGTTGATTAAAGGTCCTGAATTGATTTGCTTCGATCCACAGTGGCAATCGACAACAAGCTTGAAACCAAGGCCACGTTTTCCAGTTTCTTGAAATTTCACTTTATTTTTACAATCTCGACAAACAAGAATATCCGACAAAGCAGTCAATACTGTGAAAAATTCGATTAGCCTATAACAATGTGTGGGATTCACAACCACATTCTCACTCGTAGCAGTCGAAAGTTTTTTTGCGCTTGAACTTACACTTTCACTGACACTCGACTGAGTGTGTTGATTGCCATGAAAAGATCTCTTACGTGGTCTACCACTTCGTTCATTATAATCACGAGAACCTTTCGGATAAGCAGACATTTTTACACTGCTCGATATGAAAGCCGGAGGTAAACTAACCAAACTCGACGCACTGTCGAAATATTGTAATAATTCTAGAAATTTATATAATGAGTCACGGAAAAACATCTGTCGAAATTTTCTTATCTCTATTGTTTCGTAAAACAATGGTACTGAGGCAGGTATACGAAAAAGGGTCCCTAAGAGACCGCTCCTAATAATACTTCTAATACTACCGCAAGCTACGGTGCTAAACTAGGTCGGGCGGTCACTTAAGTGCTCATAGCATATTCTTGAATAGTTATACCAACGATTTATGCAATAAAAAAAACGATATTTTTTGATCAATCTAAACTGGTTTCCTCCCGCGTAGCCATTATTTACATAACTAACGTAGATTCATTTACATTTGTTTTCGCCTTTATTGCTACTTTTATATTTGATGTTCCAGCTATCTTTTCGCGCTTAGCAGGATAAACCGGATAAATATGATTGAAGATACTTCAATATATAAACAAAAAGTTTTCACCATTTGGTTTTATCTTGGTAGGTAAATTATAATCGTAACGAGCCCTACAGAGCTGATAATCACCAGCAAGCTGATATAGATGACATTAGTATGTACGATTTATACAAGCTTTTACTGGCTTTTTATCGAAGATCAGTAAACATGGAATGATAAACACCAACTCTGTAGTGCTGTAGCTATATCAATCCATGATTATTATTATAGTGGTCTCGTAAACTGATAGCGTATCGATTAACAAATTATTACAAAACTGTGATAATGTTGTTAATATAAGGTCAGATGTGGCGCACGAGCACGAGCATGTGACTCTAAACGTGACACGTAGTGGGTTTGATTCCCACACGAAACGCGGCGTTGTTTTTCGCCGCTCGCAATGTCTCCAGAAATCAACGGAAAGTGAAAATGTACGCACTTATCAAAATTGTTGGGTACTTTTTATAGTCTGATTACAATTTTCTTATCAGAAAAGCATAAACTAAAGAAATATCAGAATCAAAAGCTTTAAAAGCAATCCTCGTAATAAAAATAACACATTTTCGCAGACTGAATATGTAATTCAGTCTGCGAAAATGTGTTATTATTATTATTTAAAATGTTATCATTGATATAGCTTAATGAAAAAAAAGCCTTATCCTTTACAAAGCTCAATTTTTTTCTCGCTAATTAAGTTATATATGGTACATACTTAGGGCAAAATAGTAAAAAAATCCAAAACCAAATAGTTATCTGGAAGATCAGTTTTTTTATTACTGTTCCATACGTGGTACATCGAGCCTTAACTATACATTTTTGGTCATATACTAGAACAACATAAAATAAGAAAGGGCACAACATAAATCAAACCCAATTGTTAAAATTTCAAAAACAATTATTATCTTTATTGACGCAGTTCAACTCGACTCATTTTTCACATGAAATAAGTTTTTTCCCTTTGCAATCAGGATATTTACAGCGTTGCCTTTTCTGACCCCAGATAGGAAAATGTTCAAACCCGTCCAGTCTGACTTCACGAGGAGGTAGGAATGCCGTATTCGGTTTTTTTTTCTTCATTTCGATTTTATCTGGTAAACTTGAGGGCCTGCCTTTTTTTGCTGATTGATGGACGTTTTCCTAAATCGAATTTGAAATCCTTCAGTTTCATTGAGGTTGGCGTTTGCTTTTTCTTTTCCAACACATCTGTATAGCAACCACCTATTTATTAGTAGGACATCAACAATATGATAAAATAGCTTCAAGTACCATTTTCTCGACGTCATTTTTATTTTATATTTTCCCAGGAATTAATAAAAAATAGCAGATCCAATGTGCTAGTTATATATTTTTAAATTTGAGGGCAGTCCACCTGTATATTTACTTTTTCTGTTTCTTACAATACCTTTTTACTGATTGTATTGGGTCATGTTCTGGAGTACCTTACGGTGGTTGACTACCTGAAGGTATGTTTAAGAAACCTTTAATATCTTCGTCGCGCAATTGATATTTCACGCGCACGCGCAATTGACATGATCTGTAATAAATAAAAGTATTCGTAAAAACACTTCTCTTCAGTACGTATTCATAAAAAGGAAGGCTAAGACTCAATGTACCGCATGTGGAACATATGTACGTAAAAGTATAATTTATCAATAAAGAAACTACAACAATAGAAAAATTAACTTATCTCTGCATAGAAAACACTTTCTTACAATACACAATATTTTTAAAAGGAAACTTGCAACCTAAGTTCAAATTTGAATATTCACTAACGACCATTGGTTCAAAAGTGATATAAATACTCAATTGCACACCATTAATGTATTTCTGGTGCATCTCCAGATAGTCAAAAAATGTCACTACTAGTATTTCAGACGGCTGTGGGAACAATTTATGTGGTTGTTCCACATATGGCACTGGGAGTCTTGTAGGGTTATAACATTTTTAGAATTTATTTTACATGAATACTAGTATGTTTGGAAATAAGTTATTGACAAAGAAACTCATTTATTTTCACCACACGAGCACGAGACACGACCACCAAACAGTAAGTCTGTATTCCGAATTTTATCAAAAACCCATTTGTTTTTTAAAATAAATCGTAATTTCTATAATATTTGCTGATCCACTGGATGGATAGGAACTGAGGTATTGTATTCATAGTTCTTGTTCTTCTTTTTGTTATCCATTAAATGAATTATAACAAAAAGTTTTTGTCAATTCAAACCAGTAGCTTCTGAGATTAAGGCACTTTGTAATAATTATTACTATAGAGAATAGATATTATAGGTACACGCTGTGCCGCGCGCACCGCCCGCGTCCTCCGAGATACGCAAATCGTACAGTATTCCACGTATATGTATTGCATAAAATCGTTTCGATAGTATAACTTTATTTTTGTATTATTATCCTGAAGAGATTTATTTTATGTTTTCCTTTATAATATTACTATATATTATACGAGGGGAGGTCCAAAAGTTCGTGAAATAAAAGGGATCTGAAAAAAATAAAATAACAAAAGTATTTTTCCTTAAGCTCAATACATTTATTAGACCTATGAATTAATTTTTCTAAACCACTATAAAAATATGTTTTATCTTTTTCTTCAAAATGAGCCAAAATTGCCTCCTTTAGATCATTGTCGTCGGAAAATTTCCTTCCTCTTAAGTTTTTTTCTAAATTGGGGATTAAAAAAAAGTCACTTGGGGCCAGGTCTGGACTGTAGGGTGAACTAGGGATTCGAACCCATGCGTGTGCAGAGCAGCCATTGCAAATCTGCTGTTGAGAACCGGCGCGTTGTCTTGCAAGAGCAACACACCCTTAGTCAATTTTCATCGCCGCTTTTCCTTGATCGTATCCTTTAATTTTTCTGGTTTATAGCCTTTCCCTTTTCTTTGTAATCAATTAAGTTTATCCCCTCACAACCCCAAAAAAAAGTAGCCATCATCTTTCCAGCCGATTCCGTCACCTTGAATTTCTTTGGCGGTGGTGTCCCCTTTTTATGCCATCGCATGGACTCTTGTCAGAGAGTCAGGTTCAAAGTGATGAACCCACGTAATAATTCATAACAATTCGGTCCAAAATCTGTGTATGTTTATTTCCACACAACTCCAAAAAATGCTTTGACGCATCGACACGCTGCTGTTTCTGAAACGGCGTGAGCATTCCCGGTACTTATCTTGCACTGACTTTTGTCATACCCAGGTGTTAATGTAGGATTCGCAAAATGGTGGTATCTGATACTCCCAAATAATGCTGATAATTGTTTTTCCTCCAGTAGTAGTTTTTCCCTCCAGTCAACGATGTCCGATGTGGTGGCCTCAACTGGCCTTCCTGAGCGTGAGTCGTCTTCAATTGATTCTCGACTATGTTTATAAAGACCATGCCACTTGTAAATCATTGATTTACTATGGCACTGTTCCCTATAAACGACTCCCATTTCATTCAAAATGATTTGAGCGTTCTTTACTTGCTTGGTAAGGATTTTTATCACAGCGCGGTGTACAATTTTCTCCATAGATTCAGTTTTCTTCCGGATTGACTTGTTCAGCAGGCGAATTTTGTTATTAATGATGAGTCTCCGATTCGTATGACACCAAGCGAGCACCCCTACCCCCGCTCCATCCAGTTCCACGAACTTTTGGACCTCCCTTCGTACATAGATGCCGTAGTTGCCTATTAAGAAAGTATCCGCACGGAATAGTTCTATCACCAAACAATCTAGACATCATTATAGCATGTTAGTGATAAAAGTATCAAACTTGGCAATCCCGTTCTGCTTGTAAAAGGACGATAAGCTGTCACGACGTGACATTCCTTTGTATAAAAGATTTATAGCCTTCAACTATTACAAAACATACCAATATTTACAAAATATACACATACAACATTTATATTACTAATAAATAATATTTAACATACTGTAGGTGTTAGTTTATAATCTAATTTTGTCTCGTCTAATATATTTACATTAAAATTTCATAAAGGACCAAACACAAACATTAACAGACAATGAACATTTAGAGGGCGAGGGACTTTATGGAGAAAATAATCATAGAGGGGAATTAAGTTTGCACATTTACACAGCGAATGATTCCTAACCCTGATCTTGGCCAGATGCAAGGACGTACAAGCATGTTCAAGGCAGATAGTTGTAATAATCCTCCGTGCAATATGTCTTTTAAAATAAAACCACGGTCTCCTAGGAATATCAGGTTTTATAAGAGCCTAGTACTTATCTTTATGGGACTTTGACAAATCTCATTCCAGGACATGAAGAAGGGTTGGATGGTTGGGTAACCCAACCCATCTGCGTAAGTCCAAGCGACGATGATCTGCAGATCATGAGCGAAATTGGAAAAATGTTCTAGTGTGTGTGGACTGGATGGCTTGGCTCACGAGTCTGCAAAAATAAGTGTAAAGTTTAAAATCATTGGAGCGTGTAAACAGAATTGTTTCTAACTAAGCAACATACCCGTGAACACCGATGTTTCGGGGGGACATTTAAATAGTAAACTAATTTAGAATTTTGGTACCCAGCAGGCAGCACCAACCCATCTCTCCTTAGAAAGCTTTTATGCATCAGTGAAGATAAGAAGTTGATTTGACCAATTTAGATGATCGAATTTCTTAAATTTTGTGTTGGTGCCTGGATCTCTTTTAGTTAGGTCAAGATTTGTGACAATACAGAATGGACCAGGACATGATATCAAATCAAGAAGTATCTTGTATTGATATCATGTCTATCACTGTTCTTTCAGCAATTGTGGATATTTTCCGAACAAGTAATATATTATCATACATGTATTGGGCAATCGTAAAAATACTCGTTTCTTTAACAAAATCTCCATCACATTAATAAATCAAGAAGTATCTTGTATTGATATCATGTCTATCACTGTTCTTTCAGCAATTGTGGATATTTTCCGAACAAGTAATATAATAATCATACATGTATTGTGCAATCGTAAAAATACTCGTTTCTTTAACAAAATCTCCATCACATTAATAACTCCCCCACAAAGTGTATTGAGTGTTAAAATCACCAAGAACCAGAAAAGGACTTGGAAGTGAGGAAATAGTAGCCTTAAGATCTAGGAAAATATAGGAAGAAGGATGAGAAATATAAACAGAAAGTAAAAAAAATCCTAGAAACCTTACAGCAACTGCATTAATCTGTTGATTTTGAGGAGGAAGAGAGATATAGGAATAGGGAGCGAGTGCTGGATAAAGATAGCACTACCTTTATACCCATCATTTCTGACCTTCCTTAAACAGACCTGACACTGAAGGAGGATTCAAGCATCAACAATATTTCCGAGAATGGTAACAATTACACAATTATACATAGAAACAAAGTTATTTGCACGAACAATTTTACTATTCCACTGTAGGGAGTTTAATGAGACTATTGTTAAGAATTGCAAAAAAAATAAGTCAGGACAGATTTATAGGAGAACAGGCAATTATCGGCCACGTAATGTATTTACAACAGACTGAGTATGGTTCCATGTAACTACACCCTCTCTTACATTCTTCTGGTTCATACGTTTCGCTTTTATAACTTCTCCGCAAGCAATAGGGAATATTAGTGAGCTAAGAAATTCTTTCAATGACCAGTCAACGATAACTCCCTTTACAATTCCCATCTTTGTGATATTAAAGGTCTGAATTACACAAACAAATTTACATAAACTAAGAATGGGATTGACAATATCAGTAATGTCATTAGTATGCAGAAACTAACTAAAGTTAATGGCTCTTCTAGAAGTCCCTGCGAAAGGGTCAGAAGATTCCCTTGACATATATACAAAGAAGGGAGCTTTGTCTGTACTAATGTAGGATTTTGGGGCTTATGACATAGATGGGTTAATCCACATGTTTTGGATAGAAGGGTTGGCAGTGGATGAGCTAATAATTGTTTTTTTAATGACACTTATAGTGTCTTGATTAGAGATTGTGTCCTTTCCTTGTCTTTTCCTAAACGTTAATTGATGTAAAACACCCTCCGCATGATCAAGGGGGTCAGGTGGAAGATAAGGATCCATCTTAAATTACCCTAACCTAACCTAACCATGAAATATGACTAACCTAGTCTTTAAGACGATACATTACTATAGCTGATCTCCTTGTTAGTAAGGATCTATTTACTATTATATATTATTTCCACAATGTAAAATAAAAAATGAACACTGAAATAAAGGACTCTCACTACCACGTGTGTCAACCAAAACAAACAATAGACAAAGTCCGAAATCACATTTCAACAAAATTTAAATAGGCTAGAATATTGACTTCTGGAAAATCATCTATAATGAATATAATAAATCTAAAAAGAACACTGAAACTATTTTTCAAAGCACCATTAAATAACCGACCAAAATTAGATGCAATGATCACAAATTTGTATCGGCTTCGATACACACGTCTGTTAGTTTACCAAAATCAGGGCTTAAATACTACATTGCTATAATTATTTTTGCAGTGAATCGTTTCTATAACCCATATAAATTTATAATAAATCTAGAAAGAAGACTGAAACTCTTTTTAACAAAGCAAAATTAAATGACCGATCAAAATTAAATGCATTTATTTTATAATGATATCCTATTTCACAAGGACTACGAATTTTAAGTTAGATTCAAGATAAACATAGTATTTCATTATATATTTTAGCCTATAATATAGTGTATTATTAGAGAATGCACACAGAAGTATATATTATAAGTACTTAATCATTAAAGTCTAGTTAATGCAGTCTAACATTATAAGATTTTTATACTTTTTGTAAAATTTACATAAATATGTGATATTTGGAATGAAATTGAATTTGGAATGTTTTATAAATCCGATTTACATGAAGTTTTTTTATATAGTGATATAGTTAGGTATTTGGGGATTTTTTTTTACACTAATCTACACAAATGAACACAAAACTACGACCGGCTCAGAATGCGCTTCTGCTGAGAAGACCTTGCAAGAAACTTAACATTCGGTCCTTTCATTATAAGGGTTACAATTTCATCAATAAATACACGGCTCCGCCCCATTGTATCATTCCATAGGACACAATACTATGAAAATAACTAAAATAAACTAGTCGGGCTGTATCAACGTCCGTCATTTATCTTACTTTCTTAACTGCAAACGCAGTATCGTCTGCGAATAGTACAATGTCACAAATTATTTGCATAAAATGGTAGATCGTTGAAATATAACAGAAATAAAAAGGGACCAAGAACAGATGATTTTACATTATTTATATTACCCTTCTGGATTCTTTGAGTTCGATACAAGGCCACAAAATCAAGAGGAGCGTCTTGTATGCCGTAGTCATATAGTTTCAGTAAAAAAGTTTCATGGTTGACACAACCAGGAAGGCACTCCCACCTAGAGAGGCGTAGAGAAAGGGTCGTCGTAGGTACGTAATATGTAAGATTACATTTCCAAAAAAATAACGTATAGGTAAATTCAAATATAAGTAAATTAATTTTTTTAAAGCCTTAATGCCTAAATAAAGGAAATTTTAACATTATTTTATGCTTAAACACCGTAAAATCACGCAACGCTGCGGAGGTGCCGTTAATGTTCTTGGTGCAAAGTGCTGTATGATTCTATGATTCCGATTACAAGTTATACTGAACTTTCACGCTCACCGCTCCACCTCCTTTGCTTTGATCTGTCATGTCCGTCACTAAAACAATTGCGTGCCGTACCTTCTCGCTTCTTTGAATAGTTCGTTCGCATAAAAATGCAAATTATAAAACTGTTAGGTGGGATATTTAAGTGTGAAATTTTTTCATCTAAAAAAGGTCAAGTTTTTTCAGTACTAATATGAAATTGTTTATAGTTATATGAATAATTATATATAAATGTTAATACTGTTGTATGTACTAAAAATTGTGTGGTTTTTTTCTCAATGTCGATTTGTATTAAAATTTTTCATTATATACTTACTATTTTATTTCGCAAGTGTATTGACAACTTTATATGAGACTTCGTCCTTCGTCGTTCAACGTCAAGCAGCACGTGAATAGTAATAAACTATTAATACATTGTTTCAGATGCGAAATGGCATCGAAAAAAAGAAAGTTTGCGTATGATTATAATAAATTTAGATTTATCTTCATAGGAAGAGACGAGCTTCAACTGCCGCAGTGTGTAATATGTATGAAAGTTTAAAGTAATGATAGCATTAAGACCTAGTTGTCTTGAGAGGTATTTGAACCAACAACATCCAACAACAACAACAACAGGTTCGATAACCAAAGATTTTTTTCATCTAAAGCAGAATCACTTAAACGCACGTGATTGGATAAATTGGGAAGTTATCACAAAGGTGTATCACTACAAGTCAAAGCTTCACTCAAATTAACTTTTTTCATAGCAAAAAACATCTCACATTATCGGGAAGAATTAAATAAAACCAGGTTTCCTTAAATCCACTCAAAAAATCAAAGCAAAAAATGAAATCATTATCTCTCTCTAATAACACTGTCAAGAGAAGAATTTACGATGTAGTATCAGACAAAATTGCAAATTTTAAATAAAGTCAAGTTATCACCATTTTCACACACTAATTGGTATCTGCACGGACAGCACCCCTGCAATGATAGGTGCACGATCAGGCTTGGCTAAAAAACTTAAGGAAAACAACCCTATATTAGTTAGTACACATTGTGTCATACATCGGTAAGCTTTGGCCTCAAAAACTTTGCCACAGTCTTTATGCCAGATTTTAGCTATAAATATCATAAACTACATCAAAAGTAGTCCATTAAACAATCGGTTATTTACTTTACTTTGTGAGGATCTCGACTCTGATCACAAGGTCCTTTTATTCCACAAAGAAGTGCGATGGTTTTCAAAAGGTAACATGCTATCTCGCTTTTATGAATTCAGAGAAGAAGTATCTTTCTTGAGTTTAAAAAAAATAATAATTTTCTGCAATTGTTCAATAAGCAATTCAGATTAATAATTTCAATGGAAGCTGGTCCATTTTGGCTGATATATTCGGCTCTGAATCAGCTCCGAATCAGCTCTGAATCAGCTAAACTTGAAACAACAAGGCAGAAATAACACTTTCATTAGTAACTATGATCATATTCAAGGTTTCAAAACTTAAACTTTGGAAAAAGACCTTGTTCACGGTTGTCTGAAGCAAGTCATGATCAAAAACTGAGTCAAAATTTGAAATCTGAAATACAAACTAATTTGGAAGCATTGTAAACTGAATTTAATCGATACTATCGAGTACCAATATGACACATGACCAGAAACCCATTTATTGTCGATGTGTTATAATTACCTGAAGTATCTCATTAGCTAGTACTTTAAAAGATTTTATTTGTTTGTTTTAAAATTTCTTTAAATTAAAAGTGGTTCAAAAATTATCAAATTATAGAAATATAATTTAAAAAATAAAAGAAAGTGAAAATATAAAAAACTATTCCAACAAGTAATGATGCATCGTAGGCCTGTACAATAACTAAAGAAGAAGAAAGTATATATAAAAATAACAGGAGAAATAAATTACAAGTGATTTGAGATCGGGAAGTGTGAGGATGTAGGTTTTGTAGGTTTAAAACGGGTCCCGATTTTGAAAAAGGTGCAATCCAATCCAATGTGCCAATTATAGTGCAATTGCGATATAAAAACGGACATTTTCCCCAAGTTTCATGAAAACCCGATTTATTTATGTGAGAGAAAAATATTAAACCCAATATGTCGGTTATTTGGATTTTTGTGAAAGTACTTTAAAATTCAAATGTATTTTTTCGTTCATTATCTTTCATTAACATATTGTATCTGTATTCAACCTATTTAAACAACCATACATAATTTTATTAATAAAAAAAATGTGGATTTCTTATTTTTGTTGAAACGTACCCAAAGGGGGGCATGAAAGTATTATTTTTAGCTCTGGGAAGCTCGGCGAAATAAAGATGGTTTACACAATCAAAGACTAAAGACTTTGGATAGATCCTAAAACACTCCAACCACATTTTTCGACCTCTCCCATGGGTCCCATAGGAAATATCATATGTGCTTGAGAAGTGCAGCACCCGCATCCGTAGTAGATTTGCCTTTGGTGAAACCATTCGCTCACTATGTGAATTGTAATATACCGAAAGATATAATGTTACCAACAATACGCAAGGATCTATCATTGCGTATTGATACATATCAACACAATACATACATATGTATATAAATTACTTGTATAAATTCTTTCTACTTACACATAACTTTACAACATTGTTTTCGTAATTTTCAATCGCTTGTAATACGAAAAAACCTTTATCATGTGTATTACTATCAGTGTGTTATTTTTTCATTACAACACAATACTTTTAAAAAGATTTTTATAACATTTTCCATGATCTGATTTAGCTTATAACTGGATCACTGGTCTGGATAAGTACTGAAATGCTCAGAGAATATTCGCGGAATATGATCTTTGACGTCACTAGCGCCACCACTTCCGTGTCGTTGTGCGGGTAAATCTTTTGCAATATTATTAATTTCAATTTAAAAAATATTTTGAATGGTATGAGTTCTATTTATATAGTTTTCTATTATATCACGGTATAAATGATTTATTTGAGAAATAAAATAAATCATGCATATTCCTTATTGCAAATTTGACGCTAAATTAAATAAAAAAATTAAGTATATTCGGCAAACAGATAATTATAATAGAATATTGTTAATGTGATGTACTAAAGTTAACAAATAGTTCTCTCACAAGATTACGGATACGTCCCATAGGAAATTTCATTTGACAATTCCCATTGGAAAATATTTCAGAGTGACGCATGCAATCTCAACCTAGGTTTAAGTATTACCGGGGCAATTACGCAATTTAGTTATCGTGAATAAGTGGCATGTTACTTACCAACTGTGACGTGCAAGCACTTATAATCGATTTTCTTAGATTTTTAACACTTATTTGTTTTCTTTTGTCATTCAAATATAGCCTTGTTTCGCGTTACTACATAATAATATTGTTTTCAATAAGCTACTTTTGCTGCTTGCAACAACCAACTGGTTGTTGACAACATATTCATTAACAAATTTGTTTTCAAAATACATAACATTGTTAATTGTTAATACACTAGATACTTCGGGTTGAGTCATTTGCGACCAAAGCCTCAACTATCGATTGAAAGCGTTAACTCTGATAATTTTTTGTATCGTTATCACATTCTAATATCATTGAATCGCTCGTTGTCCATCAGTTCTTGCCCTAACTATTCAATTTAATCGTTTCGTCACACTGCCATGATGTTTATATGCCTTTTAATGAAATCTCACAATCAAATTATATTTGTAAAATTTCATTTAAAATAGCATAAATATATTATTAAATAGAAATCTAACTAAATAAATTTTATGGTTTTTCTGTATGCAGTTCAAGAGGTGACTATAGTAGTCACACGAGCAGTGACTGAAGTCATACCAAAACCCAAGTTCTTCACGGGCCGGTTTCTGACGATGCACAAGCGACGTAAAAAGCGCCTCATTACCAGATCGCTGAGCACGGAAGCTGCACTCCTGGATGACCTGCAACTTGGACAAGTGCAGGCAAGTGGACTACTGACTGACGCATAATGCTGCTCGTATATATTTGTTAACGTAAGTCGTTAAGCCTCATTTAACATTGCAAACCGAATTTATTTAGCGTCGCGCGTTACGTTGCGAAATAACCATGTCGAGCGATACCTCTTTGTTTTTTACAGCCTTGTCGAAACATGGGCATTACTTCTTAAGACAAAAAGGAAAACGCTACACGACCGTCAAGGCTAATATATCCTTCACTACACTTCGACACTCGACTTAAATTTAAATAGATTTTGTTTATATTCTATAGGCATTCGCATATACTGTTTATACATCTGCGCATATGATGTTAATGATCTCGAATCCTAAACGAGGACACTTGACGTGTAGCTTACTTGATTTAATTTGAAATAACAGTATAATAATAATAAGCTTTTAATTATTATTAGAAAAGCCCATAGAATTCGTGCAATGTACATTTAATTATGATAAGAAGTAATATAGTCAATGTAAAGAATATTTAGGGATAATAATAATAATGAAATAGAAATAAAAAACAAACCTACATACTACGAGTATCCTGTTCTATCCAATTTTTTCGGTAATTTCGATTCATTCCATTGATGAATATTATTTATTCTATGTATTGATGTAGTTTTGACTAGATTAAAGTGAATAAATATAATTTTAAATGGCTGAATGTCACTTGCAACCAATAAAGTTCGTGAAGAATTTTCTAAAAGAATTTGTGAAGAATTTTCTTAAGATAATTAACCATAAATAAAGAATTTACCATTAAAGTTATTGAAAGTATTGTATATAATATCTAAATATAACATTCAATTCATATTTCATTAAAATGTATGAAATGCCCATAAACTTATGTGACTTGTTTGTTTACACACTCTAAGCCAAAAATTATGAACAGTGTAAATGTTTCATCTAAATGAAGCGTTACACTTAGCTTATTTTCATAACAATAAAAAGTTGAAGCATAATAATAGCTATGCCGATGCTAGCGTTTATGGAACTCTGAACCAATCGAACACTTCACTGTGACGTCAATTTTAATTATTCACTATTATTTGTCAACGAATTTTTGGATAAAAATGTTGTAATGAGAATGAAACTAACATATTAATGTTAAGGACGTTCCTTATTATACTAATTTGCTTTTTAGGACCTATGGTATATTTTATATATGATAATATATTTTTTCCGAGTTCCCAAATTGTAATGTATGCGCTGTGTGTACGGTTTTCCATAAAAAAATGTTGTTAATATTGGCGAATTAGCTGTGCGATATTTAAGAGTGAATTTATGTACTACAGTTTTAAATGTTGTGCTAACCTTAATATATATTATAATAAACTTTATGCTTCTTTACAGTGCATCTTGCAACAGTCTGTGACGTGGAGGTTCAATGCTTTCACCCTAGAAACCGTCTCCGGGGGTAATATTTATTTCATTGTATATTTAGCCTCTTATATTTTTTTAACAAAAGCTTCTTTTTATTTAAATATAACGGCTAAGATAAATTGTTAAAGTAATAAATTTCAATTGATCGTCATATCGTCGGCTAAAGTGTCAAGTCTCGTAACTCTATTTCTTTGCAAAGAGAGACTTTTATAGTAACATCGGAATGCATATATATATATATATATATATATATATATATATATATATATATATATATATATATATATATATATATATATATATATATATATATATATATATATATATATATATATATATATATATATA
>DWMZ01001649.1:0-15839 GCA_018249855.1 Eueides tales michaeli
TTAATTTCTTTTTTTTTAATCAACAATCTTAAGATTAGTAAAAATATTTTTTCTCGATTTAGTATACATATATTAATCTTCGCTTGTATATAATAATGGAGAATAGAATTTTTAAAATCAGGAATTACTATATTTATTTTTAACAGAAAAACTAATTTTACCTCTCGTCGTTTAGATAAAGATGAAGAAGATTTAACGCTAGTACAGTGCAATGTAAACAAATCTAAATCTTTAGCTACTCTAATAATAAGAGCACGACAATAGCGGGCCTCTCTCCGCATTTTATGTCTGGTATATTATTAATTTGTGTCATCTAAATTAAGTTATGTTTAAAGTACCTATAGGAAAGTAAATAATGGGCATACGATAAATAATAAAAGTAAAATGCGATTCCTACTTTTAAATCGATCTTTCATTTGTAAAAGTAACTTTAGCTTTCAATATACATATCTTTGATTTTGTACGCAATGTGTTTGTTGTTTATATGAAAAAGTAAATTAAGATGAAGAGAACGTAAATCTCTTTATTATAATTTATTATAATATAAATGATTATTTTTGTAAAATAAACACAGGATCAACTTATCTAAACTATCAAATAATAAACAGAATTTACTTTCCAAATTAACTTTATCACTATTTTGTTCTTTTTTAGTTTTTTGTATATACCCCCATTTTATAGCTAGCCTGACTAACATACTCATCCACTACTTTATATATATCGGAACGCGAATGAAACTTGAGAGGTACCCGTCTGGAATTCGTCAGTTTTAGGCTCTCTGGAAGGCAACACTTGGCAGCTTTAGTCAGCTTACGCTTCCGTTGATAGGCACAGGAAAGCACATACTGGTCCATACGGCGAAAGAGAAAGCCTATACTATTTCTCTTGCATATCAATGACATGTTAAATGTAGACGTATGTATACTCCGGCCGTGCAAGTCTTTCTCGGGAAAACATCGGCCTGTGCCTTAAAATATTAAATATTCCATTAAATGATTTGTTTCTGGTTTCCCATTCCACAGCACAGTTATTGCGCTGTTGAATATTACGGAGGACGTACGGCGTGCTATGGATAACACCATGTTCGCCGTAATGATTCTACTGGATTTCAGAAACGCTTTCAACTCTGTTGATTATGATATACTTCTCGGCACTCTTCATGCAACTAACCTTTCTACTTCAGTGATTAAATGGTTTCACTATTATCTCTTCGATCATCTATGTGTTAAAGCCACCGATGTTACATTGACGTGGCTAGAACTCTCTGCTGGCGTTCCTCAAGGCGGCGTTCTTTCTCCTCTTCTTTTTTCTATTTTTTTAATAACATCTCTTAAGTCACCTCTTCTTCTTATCATCTTTATGCAGATGACGTGCAGTTTTACCAACAGTGCAACTTAAAAAAATCGGTCAAGTTACCTTTACCTTACCTACCTGCTATTGCAGCTTTAAATAAACATCTTACTGCTATGCTAACCTGGACAAAAATCGCAAGCGATTATTATTGGCAGTAACAAACTTAGAGCTTAAATAAATTGGAACTCAACACCGAAAATTCTATACTCGGGAATTGAAGTTTCACATTGTAACAAAATTAAGAATTTATTTCTAACTATTGACTGTAATATGTCCTGGATATCATACATTAATGATAACAGCAAATGTATGCATTTTTTCTTCCATTCTCTTTTAACCCTCCGCCCGTCGCGCCTTTTTTACAACGTGATTAGTCGCATGGGGTCTGTCGAGACCCCATAAATAGAAAACATTTAATTGTTACTAGAACATACATTTTGACAGTCTTTTGACGTTTATAGTTGGATAGGACCGTATTGAAACAATAAATAAAAAAGATTTGAGATCAATCATTTATTTATATTGATAAAACTTAATGTAACATTTTTATTTGTATATTTACTAAATCATCATAAAAGAATATAAAAAATAAAAAAAAACACTGAATAACTTCTTCTTTTTATATTTTAATTTGAGATCAACAAACTAATCATTAAAACCAACTATAAATCGATGAAAACAACAATAAACATATAAACTTTCTATGTGTAACTAATCATTTTTTTTGACACAATCAGTGCAAATTGCTTTGGTATGATTTGGACAAATGTTTCCTTTGCAAAAGTAACAAATGGACTTAAATTTTCTATCTGTACGTCTTGGACAGTGAATACAACGCTTTCTCATAAGTACCAACCCAATATCATTAGTTGACATATCCTGAAAAGGTGGTGTAAATCTTCGTATACACTGTTTCAAATCACGGGGTAGCGTTGTTATAGTTGCTCGTGACTGCAGTGCTTGGCGGCACAATTCAAATGCCAATGTTTTCAAAAAGACTTTACGCTGGAACTTATTTGCTGTGTTGACTGTATCCAATATTATATGAGCATTCAGTGCGCCAACGTCGAGGAAAGTAAATAGAAGCCGTAGTGGCCAACGACGACAAACTCGCGCAACTGAATAAGTACCGATAAGTTTGTCGACAACATCAACACCCCCTTTAGTTTTATTATAGAATTCTATAATTTCTGGCAATTTCTTATCACTGGTATCATCGACGACACCACTGTGGTGCATTGTTGAAAGCATAATAACAAATTTGTTTTTCTTTGAGCAATAAGAAAGCAAAGTTTTCGTAGGCAGAAAACCAAAAGTGGTTTTATGTTCTTGCATGTTTTTATTTTTGAATTCATTCGGAATTTCAGGTTTATTTTTTCTGAGTGTACCCATCAAAGTCAAGTTATGATCTCTGAGCAGATCATCCGCTAGAGTAACACTCGTGAATCTTCATCGTTATTAGATATATCCGACGGGTTAGCCATTTCATGATGGTCATCTTCTTCACCTTCTTGTTCTGATTCCGTGTCATGGTCGCTGACTTGATCTGGATAGTCAACATTTTCTTCATATCTTCTTCACCACCAACAACTTCCTCGTCTTCTATTTCCAACCATCTTAGTATACGCTGTGTTTGTCTGTCGTCCATTTTGATGATCCTGGAACGAAAAAACAAATATAAACACTACATCATAAAAAAATATTAAATTGAAAGCAAAAGTTTACTTACGCTACTTGTCGCGTGGGGTCCCTGAGAGCCTTGCGCAGAAACACACGTCCGTATCGCACGAGGAACACGCGCCGACTGAGTTCCGATGACGCAAGCGTCGAGCGCAATCCTTTTTGAGAGGCTACCTAAAGTAAGAGATCCGTAAACGAATTTTAACAGCACGTATTTCGTAATTTCCTAAAACCTGGGCTTTGGAAGACCCCACGCGACGATTCGAGGGTTAAGAGGAAAAAAAATTTTAAATATTTTGTAATAATTTTAGATTCTTGACTATTTTTGTTCTTTAATTAGTGGCTAAGTGAGGACGTTGGCTATAAAAAAACCACGTCAACCATAAATTGTTCGTATACTGAGAAATTTATCGTTACACTACCGGTCTACCGCTTATACGAGCGCAATCTTGGAGTTAATCCCGAGGGCGCCCAGCGAAATTCATGTGATAATTATGACTCCCGAGGTGCTAGTTGCTGGAAGATGTTTCATAAATAATATCTTAAAGTTATTGGCAATACTTTTGGTATTGTTTCTATTTGATACTAAATATTTTAAGTTAATATACTAACATACATGAATAAAGGTAGAGTATATTTTTTTAAGTAAATTAGAAAAAGACAAGCCAAGAACGAAGGGCCTATTCCATTTCGTTATTTATTGTTCTATTTAACTTGAATTAAATTGCAGTTCCGCATACTAAAGTGACCCAAAAAAAATTGCGTGTAATAGATATTAAAATCAGCTCAACAATTACTTGCAATGGATTTAAGCACACGGTCTCTCCGTTCAGTGACATATCGTAACCACGCCACAACCGTAAAGGACCTAGTAAACACACCCACACCTACAATAATACTATGATTGCAGCAGCACAGAGGTACAATGTCTAAAGTCAGTATTATTAACACCGCGCGAGATTGTGTCCAACTAGCAATCAAATTATTTGATAATCGTATCGATGTGTCTCTATGAATATTAGCAATTTTACGTAAAAGTAGGGTTTACGAACGCCGTCACGACAAATCGTAAATGTAATTCTTATATTTTTTATTATACAGAAATGTATAACTGAATTGTGTGATATAAGCGATTAATAAACAAAATATTAGCATTTTTATACTAAAGCGTACAGCCATATATATTACCACAATAAAGTACATGTATTTTCTAAACGAATTTAACATTTAAAATATTCCACAGCAGATCATTCAATTTATTCCTTTTACTCATATTTATACTTGATATTTATTATGTTGTTTATTTATTTTACGCTAAGTCTTTATGTCTAACTATAGATTGCTGTTATTTTTTATACTTTTTCAAAATTCTTTTCTTTTTGTAAATATACGAGTATGTACGACAAATTTATATTATAACTATACTCCCAAGTGATCACTTCACGAAACACGAAACAGTCACGAAATTTTACACGATACTTTTCTTTATTATTTCAACAAATGTACAGAAGGTTGTTTATTCTAATATTGTTATCGACACTATATTTACTGAATTAATTATATTTTGATCTTTTAAACTTTTCTTTAGATGTTTTCAGCTTAATTCTCACAAAAATAATATATAAAAAATACATTTATACAATATACATACTACGTGTCTACAAAGAATCGAGAATTTGTCTCAATTTTTATGGTATGCCTTGATTATTGACTTGGTAATAATAGAACGCAATGAGAATTAAAAAAAAAATGACGGACACACAAAAAACAAATTATGAAATATTTCTTCAACCAGATGATTACATATTAATTACAGCTTTGTATATATATATATATATATATATATATATATATATATATATATATATATATATATATATATATATATATATATAAATAAATTGCACGTTTTACTTACATATTCGAAAAGTTTAGAAAGTTTAGAGCAGTCCTGAATAGAGAGTAAGTTAAATGTCGATGTCATCAGTATTGATGAAAATATATTTTTATTTACAATCACACTCCTAAATTAAATTTATTGAGAAATATAAATTTAAACGATGTCTGGCTGATGTTTCTTTATTGTTTTTGTATCTGCGAAGAAATATAATCCGCCATTTTGTAGAGGTGGTTATTTTGATTAACATCAAAATTGAATATATGTAATTTAATTGTCATCAAAACTGAAATCGTAATCCAAATCTTAGCTCGATCGGACTTCGGCGTCGCCCGCCTTGAGAAAAGGTGTGTAGAGATTCGATTCGTTCTTATCATTTCATTTTCACGTTTACAATAAAATGCGGTACTTTGATATCGATACCATCCGAACACGACTTGCTTGATGCAATTATGAAATACTATTACTTCTTACAGAATTATGTTACTTTTTCTTCAATTTATAACCTACAGAGTTCATTCTGAATATTCATTTATTTACATTACGATTAATTATAACCAAATGTTTACGACTTTACATTTACTGTTATTGTTGTCATTTAGTAATTACCAAACAGAATCTCCTTATCAATTCTATAACCGCCCTCTAATCCAGCGTCCAGGTGAATATAAATGTTAGTGTTTGAAGTAAAAAGAAAATGTGCTGAGAATATCATCTGATATTTTCTTATTACGATGTTTATCCTCTAAAGCCTTAAATGAGGTAATTCAATTAAAACTTCAATTTATGGTCACGGCTCTTTTAAAAAGTTTTAATTATTTTTCATAAAGATTTTTCTGGTAATTCATCTTTAACGAGTATTCTTTGAAATATTGTAAACGTATTCTATTAACGTTTTCATATTTATATTATTAAAAATTTTGTTATGCTTTGCTTACGCGCGGAGAGTAGAGTAAGCAAAGAAAACTTAGTGAAAAGACATTCCGTTTTGAAGATTATATTAAATTATATTTTATACAAAACAGTCATTCCATATTATGTATTATTTATATTAAGTAAAATATTTATTGAAGTAAGGATGTAAGTGTGTGTACACGACAGTTGTGGCCTTGATTCCCTCTCGGGGAAATGATATATTTAATATTTTGACTTCGGTAATATGACAAAGCGCGGCATAGAGTTCCGACTCTCAATATGCAAATTGACAAGTATAAAAAAATACATATTGTTACCGAATTTATACTACTCCCTACTTTTCAAAATCGGTCTATATTGTCATCATTCCCGTAAATAATCCAATGCTTTCTTTTAATCTAAGAGTCTCATTATAATTATTCTTTTGGCTTATGCTATATCGCATAGCAGGATGCTATTGTCACAACGTTGTGTGTTGTTTGGTACCAAAGTTTATAATTCGGTAATAATATAGTGGGCAGGATTGTGGGGAGAATAGATATATTAAATCGAATTAATTGTGGTTTTCATTTTATCTCATTTTATCTCAATATTCGCATTAAATATAAATATAAAAATGAGGTAAAATTCCTTTCTATTCTATTTTATTATTTTGTTTTATTATTTGACAAGAAAATATTTACAATAGAAAATAAACCACTGTGCTTCAAAGCCAGGTCTGAAAGTTGAAGCAGTCATAAGTATAAGTTAGACGAAAATATTTTGCTTGACACTTTACAGAATACTTTATGGATTGTTTACAATCCTTGATTTTCGAACAGAAAATGTCACTGAAGTATATCAACTTCTGACATTATTTTAAAATTATTAGTTCTAACAAAGTAAATCTTTAAAAAACGTTTGTTCGAAAATTGTATTATAAAGTTCATATTGATGGAATATCGATACAAAGAAGAATGTTAACTTATTTTTAAGAAACAGTATTATAAGTTATGCATGGAAAAAATATATACGAGAAATCATAATATTTATACTGATTTTTTCAATTACATATCGTAAAAACTGATCGATTGTGTGCTTTCAATGGTTATTTTAAAAATTTAGATTCCAATTAAATGTCAATTGTTTTATTACTTATTATTGTTAATGTGGTTTTTGAATATTTCTTTTACCTCGATGCTGGATCTCTCACTTTGCACGGAAGACAGAAGGACTTCAGAATTTAGTATTAAGGCATTACGTTCCATTTCCCACTTTTCGCCGCATTTGCAGACCTACGAGATCCGTCTCTCGATCACGTAGAACTGTCTCTCACCGCGCATGTCGTCTGACCGATAAATATTCACGGGAAGAGAAAAAAGTTAATATAAAAGCTTGTCATATTACTATTACCAAGTAACAAAATTATGATATTTAAATAACTGATCAGATTAGTTAAATTACTTCAAATAATTATACTCGTTTATTTTCAATCATTTAAACTGAGAACATGAAAGGATGATAAAAATCTCTACCACTTTAGGGCTATCTGTTAAAAAGGTCGATATCCGTTCGAGAGTCCAGGTACAAGGAAAAGGAGGAGCCGCTGACCATTACACACAGTACACTGTAGAGTTTGACCCATTTAAAGTAAAAGTGCAATGTCAGCGAGAAGTTTCATTGGAGTTGATCCCGAAGATAAACAACCTTGAGGAGTACTCAAGGTTATTAATATTATCACTATTTCACTGTTGATATAACTAGTTAAATCAATTTAGACATATTTATGATATTTATATCAACTTGGTTTTTAGTTTCACACATTATACCGCAGATAGTCAGACGACACCTGGGAAACTAATATTGAGGTATTGAGGCATTCCGTTCTTATTAAGACATACATTAAAAGCATATAAATTTATTCTAGTTGCACAAAATATAATTTTAGAAATTCTGACGAGTCTCCTTTAGAGGAGAAAGACGTCACAGTTCACCACTGAATTCTCAAAAGACATGTTCAAAGGGATATAAATCTTGTTTCCTGTTGTATACCTACCAAGTGTTATATTTCACTAAATTCTTTACGCTATTAAAATTGTTTTATCAAATAATCGTTAACGAAATAATATAATTTATTTCAATGAAGTTATTAGAATCAAGCACTTTGCTTTCAGACTTCGACTAACTTCGTGATACTATTTCAAAGTTATGGCTCAATATCCTGACAATTAAGTGAACAGTTATAGACAACTGTTGGACAATCTCCAGTGAAGAGTCGATAGATTGTATATAGAGATAGTTCGAAGTTTTAAAAAAGATACGAATAAGTAAATATTTGATACTGCTAATGATAGTAATTAAAATTCACATACGAGTTTGTAGTTGGTATAGTATTTAAGTGTAAGTATATTTTCATATATGTGTGTAGTTAAAGTTATCATACAAAATATCAGCAATATCAATGTCAAAAAGAGAAAATTCAATATTTTTCATATCAATTTTATGTATTTTAAATATATATATAACTAGTTGGTGATCGCGAATTCCTTTGAGTAAGCTTTCCATTCATAAAAATTGAAATTTTCAATTTTTATACGACAACATAAAACGCTCATCCTTGTTTTTAATTGTAAGGTATCATTTCTATATGTCCTATAGATTAACTGATCCCTTATGGATTATATCAGATAGCACCAGATATCAACACACAAATTTCATATGAAGGAAACAAAGCCCGCAGTCGAGTCGTTTTTTAAGAAAATCGGTTATAATTATATCTATTATGATAATGGAATTTATGGTATTGCCAAAGCTTTTTATATGTTTTTTATAAAATCGTTGTCCCGAAAATTAAAAAAAAAAACATTTAAATTTTGCCCGTTTATTTTGTAAGAAGTAAGTAAATTATCAATAATTATCATTGATTGTAAATATAGTAAATTATCAATAGCTGTATTATAAATGCTGTTATTGAAGTATTAAATTTCAATAATTTTAATGAACTGATTGATTTTTATTTCTATATGACTAACTTAAAGAAACCTTGAAAATTCCGTAAGTAATTCCTCTAAAGTATTTTAATCGTTCACTGAAATATATAAAGACATTAGTTTTTTATTGTAATCTTAGCTACAATAACGGTTATTTGAAAGTCAGCAATTTCTGAATAAGAGCTCTGCTCTGAGTGTGATTCTAACAGCTAGCACGCTTAGTGAAGATTGAGACTAGCAAAGGCATTGTAATTTTTTTTAATAATTATTATTATTACAAGTATTTTTTGGTAAAAATAATATAAATTTAATAATATTCAACTACTCTGATACTATAACTGTGTGCGTGAATTTAATAAAAGTTAGTCAATTGCAAGTTGTCATACTTAACTTTGCGGAAGTATGAACGTATATTGCATGAAATTAACTACGAATAATATTTGTAGCGGTTTTGTCTGTGGAATACTTAAAAAAATCAAATATCGTTTTTTCCTCACTTGTATTGTAAATTATATTCTATCAAATTTTATAATCACTTAATCACTTACTTTGTGGTAGATTACAGAATTGTACATCCACAGAAATATGTCTTATAGGTTTAGAATATGCGGCAGATTCATAAACAAGATCGGGAGTTGATAAACAAGATCTATTTTATATTAAGTTCAGCTTGGTACTCTCACGCAATCACAACAAGGTAAAATGCGACGTTGAGTTCCGCCTCTCAACACGCAATGCATAAAATTCTATCATAAGTAGAGCACGGAAAGGAGTGTCTTAACACTAGGTTCCCATGTTCCCGCCACTACCCTGCCATGTGCGGTATACAGCGTGAAGCTGAAAAAGAATATGAAATTTTCATATATTTTTCTTCGTAAATCATACCGTTATAACTTTGATTATTATCCAAAATAAAATCGTAATTATAATAACTTACATCTTTAGTCAATAGAACAAGAAGGGCACAAATGCACATTTACGTAAAGTGAAAGTTAGCTCTTCAAGAGCAGTAATATTGAAGCTTAGTTGTTTAGTTTCAGATAGAACTAGTCATAGAATATATTATTTGTCTACGAAATATCTCGACCCTAATATTACAAATACATTAGTACATTAGATACGCTTTTACTTCTTTTATTGTCGTAAAATGACAGTTCTTATTTCAATAAATATAAAAATATGAGTTCAATAAAAGACGGGAGAAAGCGAAATGTAGTCTTCATGATACATTTTTACACAATTGTACCAACGCGTGGGCGTACCTACATCTTAATAATTTTAAATTTATAGTAAATATTTTAATAACAACTGATATTATTCGATGGTATTCTAATATAAATAAGAGTATTGTTTCTATAAAACTTTAATTTTAATTATTAAATTAAAATAAAAGTTTTATAGAGACTATATTCTTATGTGCTTTCAACTTTTTTTTTGTGTAGCAAACATGCAGAAAAGAATTCTAAAACTAAAAGAAAACAATGTAGGGCTTAAAATGAGTATTTTTATGTCTATTACTCATTTTAAGCCCCACATTGTTTTCTCGCAAATATATTCAATATTCAAACAAAGACTTAAGGTAATAAAATAATTCAATTGTCTCAAATAAAAGCTTCATAAAACAGAATATCAAGTTGATATTATACTCGTAGTAGCTTAGTAATTATTATTTACATGGAGGCCTGTCGTGGTTCAGGAGTACAAGCGTACGACTGTAAGTTGTAGGTTCAATTCCCTGCGGAGAAATAAAATGTTTTATATTTACATTTACCCTTTGCTGGCAATAAAGTGAATCGCGGCGTTAACCTTCGCAACTTAGCACGCTGTACGCCTTCAGAAGTCTGTGGAAAGTGCGGATCGGAGCGTCTTAGGATTCTCTTTAAGTTAAAAAACCCCCAAACACTTAACACGTTTTAAATAAATTTAAAACGTGTAAACTTAGCACATCTTCTCATATGAAATGGAGGGAAAATTTGTCAGGACACGAGAAACAGCCGCACCAAAATAACGCAAGCCATTTTCACTTAGATCAATTACTTGTAAGTGCTACTACTATTAGAGATCCTTCGGATAGCTTTTCTTTTGTTAACTTTTCGAATTGTAATCTTTTTTCAACTTCATTTATTATATTTATCTCTTCAGCGCATTTTCTGACTTTAATGTTTTCTTCTGAAGTCAGTACCGTTTCAACCTGTTTAGCTCGTTTACGAGTTTGTCGAATAGGTGTTATTTCCTTCAATTTTTTATCTCCTTTCTAATGTTTTTGGGATTTTGTGCTATGACGGTTCATCATTTATAAGCTGCTTCTAGAGACTCTTGGCTCTAATTCCTGCCACTGCCTTTCGTTTGTATTTTTTAATAATACCAAAGTTGTGTTCAATAGGTATAAGAGAGCCGTAATATGGCCCTCTTGTCCCGATTGTACACAATCTTGTACACAATCTCTTATACCAATTGTATCATGGCCATTATATACCGACTTCCACTAGCTCTATTTTCCATCCGGAAGAGATGACCATACCTAAAAAAAGAAGTCAAAACAAGATGCTACTATTTTTGAGGTAAAGACATACTGTATTTCGTATATATTGCAAAAAAACAATCATTATTATGTAAAATATACATTAGAACCATTTAAAATATGAACTCTCTGAACAATATTTACACTTGATGAAACAAACTAATAGCTTTTTACTTGCTTTTTTTCGTCAAATAACTACATCCTTACTCTCACGCATGACGCGGAGCGAACTGAACAACTATCAGTAACGTCTAGCCAATGATTCTATGAATTATTTCAATGGTCCATCTCTCCCTTACGGCCAACTACCCCGGGATTACCCTATTAAACCTATATTTTAGTACAATCTGAGTGAAATATAAACTAACACAAATTTGTAGGGTCCACTTTGTCGATGAACTAATCTATAATGTTATGTAGGAAAAAAAACATTGATATTACATCGGATTCTAAGAAACATTCCTTCAAGATACTGATGTGAAACTAACCGATAAATCCCCTATAAGATCTGGATTCATGAAAGCAATATCCTCAGAATCTATTAGAGATTATAAGAGCTTATCGAGATTTCCTTTCTTTAGATTCAAAGCTTTATAAAGTTAAAAATGTTAGTATTAAATTAATGTTATTATTTAGTGTTAAAATGGTTACATAAGTTTACTTTGATAACGTATTCCTTTTTTTATATGTAATAACCCATTTTTTTTGTTGTTACATATTTAATACTTCATCAAACAAGACAAGAAAGCACCAATATTTGCCCTAACTAACATGTTTAGTTTACGTGACCGCTGCTCGGGCCATTTCAGAGGTGGCTAAATCAAACTGGAATATTAAATAGTTATAAGACTATACGGATATGCTACGACTTATAGTTGGAGTCACCATTATTGGCATATATCATGAAATAATACCTATTAATAAATAAAAGTAGTTGTTTAAAAATATTGCTTAATATACATATTGAAGAAGATATAAAAATACATAACTATATACATTTATAATAATGTTGTAACCTTTCTCAACTATATATTTGTTTGTTTCACACTTTAGCTCGCATATGGCAGGATAGACAAATAAAACCTAACGTTAACGCTTCTTTCCGTCGAATTATTAAGACAAGTATTTAATGGCGGAAGTCAAAGCTGAGCTTTATTTTAGTACAGCAGCGTGGAAATATAAACTAGGTACTTATAACGGTTGATAGTAGTTACATGTACCACTCACCACGACGGCCTGCACACTCTATACGATGCAAAATGTTTCAATATTAATAAAGTAATTTGATAGCAAAGTGGTAATAATATAGTAAGTATATAATGATATCATTTGTATATTAAAAAATCACTCCAATGTATGTAATTAATCATGTACATGTAAATCAGTCACGGCCGCTCAGGCATGTAATGTATGATAAGTTTACATATTCAGCGGGCGACAGGCACTAGCCGCTGATTAGAATATCAGTTGAATACACATATACAGTGCTGTAGATTTTATGAAGATGTTGTTGCCCAAATAGCAAATACAATTAACATTAACAAACAATAAGGTATTTATTAAGTCCCTGTCTATTATGTATTAATTGTTGTAAAGTCATAATACTTACTTAATTATCTTTTAAATTTTTGTATTTGTGTTGGTACTTTTACAAAATGGTCAAAAAAGGTTGGTAATTTTACAATTGTAGATCTACAACTAATAAAGCTAGCTGCAGTGAGAGTTTCCAGGGCGAATAAAAGTTATGGTTAGTAAGTTAAGTTAATAATTATTAATAATAAATATTAAACTTTATTTATTGAACTTTAATTTCATATAAAAAGAGTACTTTGGTACCACGAAATTAAGTCTGACAACTTTTATCGGTAGTACTTACTTCATGTTGATATATAATTCTGAAATTGGTTTGGAAGACTTGGTGGGTGAGTCCGGTTCGCAATTGGCCGGGTTTTTAAGATTCACATTGTATCCTGCTCACAGCAGTAATTAAAAAAGTAATTATAATGTAATTGAAAAAACAGGTTCCCTGTGACTACCTGCTGTTATTATTATGCTTTGTGTTGTTTTTATGTTATTATTATTATTATATACTTCTGTTATTATTATGCCATCGGCTTGTCTTATTTTATTTGTACCTACTTATCTAAATATTCGCTTGTGTTACAATATTTAAGGTCTGTCAATACATAATATTTCATTAAAATTGGTTAAGGTGTAACTTTAGAACTCAAACTAAAGAAGAAACAACAATTTAAAAATACTTTCTATAGTACAGCAGAAATTGCGTTACTACTCGCTACAGACAAAGAAATAAAGCAAAGGTATAAACTTTCAACTCTTATAAAAGCTGAATCAGTTACTTTCAGCTAACTTCGTCTAATGGATTTGTAGAGCGTGCAAATGCCTGACTTTTACAATACAGTAAAGTTCTTTCGCTCATCCTATTTGTTGTTTTACTTAGAGGCCGTCCATTTATTACTTGAGCCACGTAAAAATACTATTACAATATTATTAAAATATTTTTTATAATAGTATATTATAAAAATAGTCTTACATCTCACCACGCATCGTCAAGGTCCTCCTTGGCGAAAGTTACAGAAAAGCTAAAAAAACGGCCCCTTACGTAACTTATTTAATTAGAGTAATATGTGTTTGTATGTAATATATTAATTTCACATTGTAAACAAATTATACCGTAAAATTCGAATACCTTTCTTCAAGTTTTCACACATTTCGTTATAACCTGATATGAAGGTAATATTTTTCACCATCCTTATAAGCAAAAAAAATACTTTATATATATATATATATATATATATATATATATATATATATATATATATATATATATATATATATATATATATATATATATATATATATATATATATATATATATATATATATATATATATATATTGAATTACCTCATGTCTCCAGAACCGCTGACGGATTTGCATAATTGAGGTATTGCTTGTCTAAACAACACAAGTGTTTTTAAATAGAATGTTGATCTTAACGATGTGGCTTAATTTTGTTAGCAATATGTAGTCGGATATTGAAGCCATTGATGCCACAATGTGCAGTCGGATTGTCGTGGCGCTGGAGCACAAACGACAGGTTCGATCCCTACTCGAGGAAATGAAATATTTAAAATTTTCAATATAAATATTAATGTTTTCATTTCTTCGATCTAGTAACACAAGACAAAGCGCGGCGTTCAGTTCCGCCACTCAACGCGCACGAGAAAGCGAGGAACAGAACGGAGTGTCTTATCACTAAGTTTCCCAGTTTGCCCTTTGTCTACCCTACATTGTGATACAGCGTGAAGCAGAAAAAGAAAAAAGATATTTTATTTATTGTTATAAAATTCTAACAACAATTGTAAGTATAAAAATGGTAAAGAATACATATTTAAACAAAACATATAAGGTTCTAAATAGGAGCAAGTGTTTTCTCATACAAATACGTGCAGAAAAAATCTATGCTTTGCGCAATTTCCCGTGAAAAAAATTAAGCTTTTTTTGCTTAGTCATTTTGTACTCATGTTACGTTGCATCTAGATCAGAGTTTTCACTAACATTTTTGTTCAGGAAAATGTTATGTAAAGCTTAGTCCGAGATCTCTGAATTTTCACAATTTATTACTACTACACGTAATGTTTTGGCAACGGAGGTTTTACGACAAGACAGAGTATTTTACGAAAGCAAATCTAAAACTAAGATCCATTTCCAAGAACTCCATTCCCAGTTTCTGCAAAGAAGTGTGAAGTAGTGAAAAAAGTTTCAATGAAACTTAACGTGCACACGAAACATTCCTTTAAAGAAACATTCTCTTATATAGATATCTAACTTGTAACCATCCTCATTTATTCTCAGAATCTTCCCAAGTACCTGCTATAAATTCTACAATCAAATACAGATGAAACACATTACCATACTTTCAGTCCGTTTTACAAACTATATAGATGTTAAAGCAACAGCTTCCAAAAAGAATATCTAAGGAGTTTGCTTAACATATTCAAGAATATTAGGAGTTAGGCTAAACATGGAATATTTGAGGAATTTGTGGTTTGTTTGATCGAAATTTAGTCTATTGTTTTTTAAGTACTGCTTTTCTTTAAGACTCTATAATTTAACTCTTGTTATTATGAATGTAATTAATTGAAAAGTAAAAGTATAAACATATTACTCCAATTCAATTAATAAATTAAGATCAACAAATAGGATGAGCGAAACGACTTTACTGTATTTTAAAAGTCAGGCATTTGCATGCTTTACAAATCCATTAGACGAAGTTAGCTGAAAGTAACTGATTCAGCTTTTATAAGAGTTGAAAGTTTGTTCTTTTGTTTTGTTTCTTTGCTCGTTGCAAGTAGCAATTTAATTTTTGCTGTACTTTAGAAAGTATTTTTCAATTGTAGTTTCTTCTTTATTTTGAATTCCTTCCTATTATAACCACCTGCTTGACGCAGATATATAAAAATAATAACTTTATTTAAAGC
>DWMZ01001650.1:0-15839 GCA_018249855.1 Eueides tales michaeli
CAACCACTATTATAACAACACTAACATCTAATCGACTCGAACTATCGATACGGGCACATCACTTTCACTTCTCTTCAATGACAGCTACAGATAACTTGCAAAAATTTAATTTTCGATATTTAAATATTTTTTTTTTTTGGATATTGTAACGATTATTTAATTTATTTTAAAATATCATATATTTTTTTATTAAATTATTAAGTCTAGATGATTTTTCGATTGTACGAACAAACTGTGAATTAAAGATGCAAGTTATCTGGTGCCACGTAAGCATATAATAATACCAAATTATGCCAAAATGTGAATCATCTTGATAGATGATGAAAAAAAATGGAACTATTGAATTTCTTTTGATAAGTTTAATATAACAGTTATATTTTTTATTTGAATAAAATAAATATATTGGTAAGAGTTTTATGTTTAAAAGAATTTCATTTTGGCATAATCACATTCTTTATATTGTCTTTTAATAATATTAAAAGTGCTATTTTCACAATCAATATCTTTGGGACCACTGCGCAACAGTTGTACTGGCATTTCTATCCAACTTTTACTATTAACTATATTTTTTGAGATAAAAACAATATTTCCTTTAATTAAAAAAAATCAATTTAAAATTCAGAAATCGCTTTCCGTAATATTTGACAAGGTCCATATAATTTATACTTGATATTATTCCAAAAAATAAGGTATTTTTTTGTAACTTTTGTAATCTAAAGAGAAATTAAAATGGCACTTTATTTAAGTAATAAATAATTAAACAAGAATTTATGCTGTGCAAAAATTTCCATCATTTTTTTATAATTTCACATATTAGCGGTATTTTTAATATCTAAACATGCCCCAACCGCTAGAGGGCAGTTTCGTTCTGAACTTAAAAATATCTTTAAAAAAATTATATTTTAAAATATCTGTAATAACGGTACATAAACCTGACAAACAAACAAAACAATTAACAAAAAAATGAAAATCTAACATACCAAGATTCTATATAACATTTTTTAACATAAAAATGCTATAAACCATATCATTTCTCATTTTTTTTTGTTGTTTCATTCTTAACCACTCCTAATAGCGTAAAAAGAAAATAAAAAACATATTCTAAGCGTGTTATACGTTTACCTTTTTCCAAAATGTCACGTCTCATTTTCTGAATTTCAGATATACGTTATGATTGGAGCTGCCCTGACTGCGTCTTGAGTGGTTACGTTTAAACTAAACTTCATTGTTACTTGTTAATAAGCATTATTCATTAAATAACAACAACAAAACAATACAACTTATTCGTATAAAAAAAATAATTAAAGCAAAAAAAAAGCTAAATTTAAAACGCTTAGCCCTTTCCTACAATATTCCACTTTTATAATTTTTAAGCTTTGACTACCCCAACCGCAGCTGGGGCAGAAAAGTTCTAAGCTTTTATAAAATATAATAATGAATTTAAATAACAATAAACAACTAAAATTATAATAAAACAAAAAAAAATACCTACAAAAAAAAATAATCAAAAATGAAAGCTCAGAACGTTTAACCCCTTCATTCCATAGTATCATATTGCACTTTCTTCACTTTCAAGTACCGCCATACAGCGTAGCCGACCAGCGTGCCCGCGGTCGCTATGGCCAGAGCTGCCCCCACAGCCACTGGGGCAGTTTCAGATCGAGCTCTCGCTGAGTCTGTACAATGCCAGGGCGGGCCAAATTCACCGTCGCGTTTGAACATAAACGCTTGTAAACGCATTTGTCGGAGGTAGAGTTTGGCTCGGTGCGCTAGATTCGGGTTGCTAGAAGGAAATGATATGTTATTGTTATAAAGAGATTCTTATATCTGTATTTTTTGTGAATTAGCTAGTGTTATTAAGTTATTATTATATAACGGATTAAGTGGTTGAAATGTACGGTCTTTAATGGAGTTTTACCAAAGATTATTTTTAAAATTAAATAATGAATACGTACTTTAGTGTAAAGCGTACTTTAGTGTTTTTTTTATACGAGTATATACCTATTTTTTAGCTTCCTCATACCATTAATGTCGTATAATTTAACAAACGGTTAATGTAATATCGGATTCAGCTATCCAACGGAATCGTACCCAACGGATTTGTATCTCTATCTAAATTCAATTGCTAACATTTGAAATTGAAAATTATAGTTGTATTTTTAAATCTTTGACAAATCTGGAACTTCCTTTAGGAAGTGTCTTTATAAAGTAGCTGTACTTAGTCCTATAAGTGTGATTTACTAGAGCCAGAAAGATACGAGGCCTGCCGTGGCGGAGCGGCACAAACGTGTGACTGTAACCGATAGGTTCTGAGTTCGATCCCCAGTCGAGGAAATGAAAATTAATATTTTTTATTAAATATTTATTTAATGTTTCATTTCTTCGCTCTGGTAATAAGGCAAAGCGCGGCGTTGAGTTCCGCCACTCAACACGCAACACTTCAAATTCGGCGGAAAGTGGGGAACGGAAGTGGAACGATGTGACTTAACACTAGGTTCCCGGGTTCCCTCTGCCTACCCTGCCTCACGTGATACAGCGTGAAAAAAATAGAGAAAATTAAAATATTAATATTAATTATTATTATTATTTAATTATTTACCACGAGTGGACAGAGAACTCATAAGATAAGTCGCGTTTAGACAACAAGCAATAACTTGCGCATGTACCGCTATGACGGACTTTTGAGACGTTACGCGTAACTAAACGCTACGCTTTGTCTTTTTACAAGAGCAAGGAATAAAAAAGCGAATTCCCAACAAGAGAATCGTACCCACAAACATGACATACATTCTCAAAAAAATCATTAAGCTTCACTTACCTAGGCTCTTCTTCAGCTAAATCAATAACAGTTTCCTCTGGACATGAAAATGATTTGCCAACGGGCGTAGGGAACAATAGGGCTCTGGGTCCAGTGGTTAAAGTCACACGTCTTCCTTGCTTAGCTGCATGTTCTAGGATCCTTGCACTTGAGTTATACGTTAGTCTTATACTGTCTGCGTACCAACGTTCACCGCCTGGTGTCTGGAATTGAAATTAATAAGTAAATGTATATATGTGTCTAGAAAACTAAATATGCGGCGTTGAGTTCCGCCACTCGACACGTATTGCTTTAAATTTAGCAGAAAGTGAAAACGAAACGGAGTGTTTTACCACTAAGCTCCCAAATTCCGTCTGCCTACCCTGCCAAGTGCGGGATACAGCGTGAAGCTGAGTAAAACAAAGACATATTTATATTAATTTAGATTTTTGCAAATATTTGTAGGTCTCTTAGAAGTGCTAATAAACTTTATTATTAATAATTATAGTTTAATACATTAAACAGTTAGACTTTATTTCAAAGAAAACTAAATTATAATGAATATTTCTCGTAACCATAAATATTTATCAACTTTCTCAGGTAATCATACAAACCTTAGCAAATGCAAACTCTAAGGAAAAATCTTTGAACGACAGAACCAAGGTCTCCATATCACTTTCCTTGCATGCCCCGGCGACGTTCGCGTTGTTCGGTACAAAGGTGTTAGCATCCTGTAAATAAATCGTTTTAAAGCAATAAATATATATACAATATGTGTTAATTTTTGTCTATATATTTGTCACGTATTTGGCACGTTAAATGAAGAATGAAAAAAGTTTTTATTTACATTGATATATGCGGCCTATCTCTGTAAATATATCGCTACCTAAGTATGGAAAATATTAACTTTAAACAGTTTATGTGCATCCTTTTTTTTGCTTTTGCAAAATGGGTCACAAATGGAAATAACATTATAAAATGTGCGAAAACGAAATTGCGTGATATATTTACTTTTCCCCGGCTTGGGCCATCATAGCGCGGATTTAAGTTGCACTCAAAATATATTTCAAGTAAAGAACAAAGTGAATCGATAACGATTTTCTATGTCCATGCTGTATCTTGTCAACAACATCCCACCTATGGCCTACCCTAGGTGAAGGGAACTTGAGAATCTAGTATTAAAACACTCCGTTCCGTTCTCTACTTTCAGCCAAATTTGAGGTAATGCGTGTTGAGTGTAGGAACTCAACGCTGCGTCTTGTTATCACAGGAAGAAATTAAATGTTTTGTTTGAAAATGTTAAATGAAAACATTAAATGTTTTATTTGAAAATGTTAAATATTTCATTTCCTAAAGTGGGAACACAAAACCTACGCGTTTACAGCCACATACACACTAGACATTATATTGGCATAACTTAAAACTTTTATTTCCATCACCATCTTACTAACTTCGTATTAAAAACAAAAATATTTCACAGTTAAAATAACGTTTGCTTTAAAATTAGATCTGAGATGCCCCAATGGTGTGCTTAGTGACCACTAAAGGACAAAGTTAGGCAAATGTATGCAACTGCAAGTTGCATTTGGAGTTGCGGTCGAAAGTTGCCAGCTATCGAGAAACTTCTAACAATCAGAAAAGTTAAATTGAATATGTGAACAAACAAAACTAACGATATTAGTAATGTTGTGTGAATATTGATATCATTGTTGTACGTAATATAGGCTTTAAGAGTATGTATATAACACATAACTTAATGTATGTGTGGAAAGGAGTGTCTTAACACCAGGTTCCCAAATTCCCTCTGTACCCTGCCTTTTTATTACGTAAGCCTAATTTTAAAGCGACCATGACTCGTCTACCGTACTGTACGCTATTCATAAATTTTATGTATACTTATAAAAAAATGAAACTGATCGCTGTCTGTACATGGAAGATACGGTTATAAAATCTTGTTGGGGATCTTTATATAAACAATAGGGTCCAAAATAATAATGAATTTAATATCTTTCATATTTTTATGTGTTTCTCCGTCTGTCCGTCTCTCTGTTTGTCTGTTCGTCCGTGCGTTTGTATGCGCAAATCTTAGCAACGGAAAACCAGATTTAAATTCAGTTTTCACTATTATATTTTGGAAATCTTCCTTCAATATTAAGTGTAGGTATTAATATCGAGTTACGCCAATTTAAAATATTTAATTTAGCAAAATTGCTATAATTTTTTTACTAATTTAGCTGAAATTTTAGTTGGTAATATATAGATATCCTCTCAAAAATGATACCTTTATTATATAAAGAGAAGAAAATAGAGTACTTCAAGCGGGTGATGCCACGGTCAGGTCGCTAGTTAGTTAAAGACAAGTCGCTAGTTAGCTAAATATACTCACGGCACGTTCATTAAGCTTGGTCACATAAGAGATGTCCACTAAAGCGTCTACAGTGAATAGAATGCAAGTCTCTCCGCCACCACCGAAGAGACGATACGTTGCTGTCATTAAACTACGTTCTGTGGCTGGTTCCTGGAAATTGATGGGAAAAAACGTTTAGTTAACCTCCGAGGCAAAAAGACCAAAAGAGTACATGAATGACTATTTGATATATTATATTTGATATATTTGATATATTGAGAGCGGTTTTGTTAATTGGAAACATTGTCAATTGTAATTATTTTCTTGGTAGTTCTTTACTATGATTTATGAAGACTTTAAGAGCTACAAGCATTTATCGAGGTAATGTAGGGTTGGAAGTTTTTTTTATATCTATTTTTCCTTTTATAAATGCTATACATGATGTTAAAATGAATACGTTTTATAATCGTTCTAGATGGATTTTGGCTCTAGATATTTAGCTTGAGCGTTAAGCTACTTACTATTTTTTAATATAACACATAAATTCTTTATATTTTAGAGTTACATGGCATTACTTTGTAGATACTTTATGGTTTTTAATTCTAACCTTTTTATTTTGTTCAAAAAGTTTGCGTTTTGTTCGACGACAGAAGAGCAAAATTTAACAGAAGTTAATAATACAAACGCGATTATAATGAAATTGAAAGCAATTGTATGCAATGATCATGAGTTCGAAATATTTAAAAGAGTGGCTATTTCTATTCAAGATAATTTTAATCTGACTTTACCTGGTTTAATACTGCAGCGCTACCACGCACGTACAACAAAAAATTTGCAAGTGGCATAGTATGTGAATAAATACAACGATGGCGTGTTCGTTTCCTACTTATTAGAGAGAAATTATTGATATTTCATCACGTCACTCTGGTTACAAGAAAAAGCGCATCGTTGTGACCCACCTCTTCACACGCAAAGTCAAAATTCGTGATATATTGGAACAGAGTGTCTTAGCACTAGGATCCCTTTGCCTCTCCCAAAGGCGGGATTAAGCGTGAAGCTGAAAACGTACTAACCGTAGATCCGCCAGGCATTGCAGTAGTTTTGCTGTATTTGGTAACTCTTGGTTTCCGCGTCGACGCCTGACTGTCCAGCTGTAGGCCCTGCACGGTGCACACCACCAACACTGCCATCGGTACGATCATTACAATTATTTAAAAAGTATTTTTGCTTATTTTTTTCGTATTCATTATAAGCATTTTTATACGTTTTAAGTATTTTTTATGTACGTTATAAATTTTATAATTTTAAATATTTTTTAAAACGACACTTGATATAGTCTATTGTTGAAACATTGAATTAATACACTTCGATATAAAAATATATATATAAAAATATATATATAAATTTTAAAATAAATATCTCTAATTTATTCTTAATCACAACCTCGCATTATTATATTTATAAATGTACGAACAAATATAAACAAGAAAAAGAAATTAACAGATCACTCAAAAAAAACATTTTGTATTGTTCAAGTACAGCACTAAATTGCACAAATTGTAAATGATTAAAAAAATATATATATAATTTTTATTTACTATATTATAACTTTTATTCAATAAACAAAAGACAAAATATTATAATTTATTATAAGAAAATATAACTTTTATTTAACAAACAAAAACTAAAAGAAACAACGTTATTTTTGAATACATTTAACAAATGGTCGAAACTCAGCCGCATTGGCGTATTGCACAATACACCAATGGTTTAATCTGTCTAGTGTTGTGTGGTATTTTAAAAAGATAGATAGATATTTTTTTTTTATTTTTTATTTCCGTGTGATGAAAATGCAAATGTATACAAATTAAAATAAAAAATTGACGTTTCATTGAAAAAAATATAGATAAGTAATAAAATTACAAATGTAATAGAGTACATTTCATACGTAAAAATGCGCTCATCGTTTATAATATTTCATAAGAAAAAATATTTTGATTAATTACATCAGTGTAACATAGGCCTCGATGCGCAGAGTCACAAGCGTGCGTAAAAGCGACCGGTTGTGGGTTCGATCCCAATAGTGCAATATACAACGTGAAGCTAAAACACACTAAGAAATATATAACCGACTATGTAATTTCATTTTTAACAAAGTGAAATATATATATATATATATATATATATATATATATATATATATATATATATATATATATATATATATATATATATATATATATATATATATTAATGTTATCTGTGTCTTATATATTATTTTTAAAAACGTAGATACGTTAATGTTGGACCAAACAGCGGTACTAATAGAAAATATTGGCAATATAAATAAATTATTGGCAATTGACAATATTAAACTAAATTATATACCGTGGATTTTTCACCAGCTGTCATATCGTTTGAACCCTCCAATTGATTTTACACAATGTTACTATATATAAATAAACAACAGACCTTCAATTAAAGTGATTTATAATTTACTAGTGCTATTTAGTTTTACCACATTTTATTGAAGTACTAACTGAAGTTTATAATTTAAAATATATTTAATATATTATATGGACATATTTCACCCTACATTTCTAATAATAAAGTAAACGTAGGCAATCTTGATGTAGAGGCACATGGATGCGACTGTAAGCATAACGGTTGCCGGTACGATTCCCTCTGGGGGAAATAAAATATTTTATATTTTCATATCCTTGTTCTGGTAACATCTTAATCACTGAACAAAAACATAGACATCAGCATCAATAATATATAACGTTTATCTAAAAAGTACTAGCAAAATAATCTCAAACATATCATTAAAACTATGAAATCCTTCCACCTTCTTGTGTCACTCGGAATCAAAAGAATAGAAACTAATGTAAAATTATTTTTCTCTATCACCTCAGGACTTTATAAAAAATATATTAAAATAAAAAGCAAGAAATCCATTACGCTATTCAAGACAGCGACAAAAATATTAAAAGTTTAACTATAAAAACATCGATAAAAAGTAACAACATCACTACATCCATTGCTAGTGGTAAAATATAGTGGGATTCAAGATTAAGATTATGCACTTAAGAGAGCGGTCACGTCCGGAGCACACTCTTCGCGTTCAGATTCGCAATCACATTATATCTGGAGCGCTCAAAATGTAAATCCTTGAATCTTTTAAAATCTGCTACGTTTAGGATTTGTGCTAAAAATGTTTGATTTTATTTAAGTTTTCCCATCTATTACCAGTTTTTTTATGGAAAAGACAAAGCAAATGAGGGTACTGGTTACTTGATGGTAAGTTATTGCTGCCGCCAACGACAGAGGACAAAGCGTGAAAGATTTAGACAAAACGCGGTGTTAAGTACCGTCACTCATCATAATTAAAAACTGAATGTCTTAAGGTTACTTCTGCATATTCAGATTTGTGTAGAACACCGAGAGACCCTCACAAAAGTATATATAAAGTGATGAGACACTATTTCACTAAATACTCTCTATTCTAGTCTTTGTCTATTTTAAAAGACGTAAAATTTGTTATTTTATTTATTACTACAATGTGAGCCTATAAGTTTAAATTGGGTTCAGTTACATAATTCTATGAAAGTATATTTTCATCTTAAGAAGATGATTTTCGCAGGTAAAGAGTAGAAATTTAGACTTTCAATTAAAAGAATTAACATTTTTCGTTGCGTTTCGTTTTTCTTTCTCGATAAGACTTGCCAACAACATTACTAAACAGTGTAACACAAAAAGTTATCAAGCCCTTTTATCATTCAGAAAACTTTAACAAAAAACAACTTTTTTCCTAACTACCCTAGAACAATCATTGGTAACTTCCAAACGAAAAACAAAATAAAGTGTTAACTAACTCAACGCGCGTCGACGGTTAGGAGGCAATTCCATTAAAACGTAACGAGAAAGCCCGTATCTCGTTAGATGAGAAAATAGACTTCTATATATGTATGTATTGAATACTGAATAGTAAACAGTGTTTTTTTTTTCATTTAATTTTTTTTTATTTGTATATGGATTTATTTTATAGTAAATTATATAAATAATTGAAGAAAATACATAGAATTTAGAAATATGTCACTACGCTCTACATATTCTGTTTGTTTTACTGAGTGATGCAATTGGACGTGCAATATTTTTTTTTTAAAATATTGTTTGTTTGTTGTTCAAGCTGCAACAAACAAAATAATTTCTACAATATGTTTCTTGCCTACCAACAATATGAGGTAATACAATTTTTTTTTAGATTCACCCTAAATAGGGTGAATCTAAAAAAAAATTGTATGGCAAGTGAGCGACAAGCTGCAAGGCACTTGGACTATCACGAAATTAAATATTTAATATGTTCATTTCTTCGTTCGAGCAACATGGCAAAGCGTTGCGTTGAGTTCCGCAAATCTAGTCACAATTCCTCAAATTCGATAGAAAGTTTGGAACTAAATATATTTCTTTTCTTTTTATTGAGCTTTGCGCTGTAGCCTGCATAGGAAGCGTAGGCAGAGGGAATTTTGAGGCCTATAATGGCCAAAACATATTAATTAATATTAATATACTTTAAACGTACCTAATTGAAAAATAGCAAAATATTTTATTGACAATGCTGTAAGGGCGTAACCGCTTTTATAAGGACCGTTGTAACGTATTTAACTGAAGTCAAGGAAAGCTGTTCAAGGCGACCTTTGTGTAAATACCCCATAACTTTATATAACCGTATCGTCCCACAGAAGGTTAATAAGTAACATTCAACTTGATTAACATTATTAGTAGGCGAATACTATGAAATTTAGGGACAACCCACGCTTATTAAATATTATGGTATAATTGAATTATTAATATGGTATAACGGGTTCCTTAATTCACAAGAGAATTAAAAATCATTAATAGTTGTTAAGAATATTAATCAATGGGGCCGTTCTTGGAAATGAAATATTCAAAACTTTTCATTTCTTCGCCTTGGTAACGATACAAACCGCGGCGCTGATTTCCGCCATTTGATACGTAATATCTAGGTTTCTAGGTTCCCTCCGAAACTATACATGTATAATTGGATTATTAACATGGTATAATGGGTTCCTTAATTAACAAGAGAATTAAAAATCATTAATAGTTGTTAAGAATATTAATTAATGCGGCCGTTCTAGGAAATGAAATATTCAAAACTTTTCTTTTCTTCGCTTTGGTAACGATACAATCCGCGGCGCTGATTTCCGCCATTTGATACGTAATATCTAGGTTTCTAGGTTCCCTCCGAAACTATACATGTACAACGTGAAATTTTTAAATAAATAAGATTAATAAGTGTAAAACAATCACATGAAAATAAAGTCCACCTTGTTTAAGTGTTATTCAGCGTTATCATGTTTGATCATCTATATAGGACCAGCGCTATTATGCTGTAGTGTAATGTGGGTAATCACAGAAAAAGAGTTGAATGGCGGGACTCAATGACGTAAAGTTATCTAGGGGAACAGTGCCAAAAAGTAGTAAAAGAAAATTGTTAAGCGAAAGAGACGCAGAGGAACCATGGTTGTACTGAAACCTTATTGTAATGGACGAGGTTCACTGTAAAGGCAGAATTGACCATTTCAAGAAATGCTTGGCCTTACTACATTTTTTTTTAACTTTACGTTGTATCCTGTTTAAATCAGGAAAGGCAGAGGAAATCAATTAAGACAGTCTGTTATCTACTTTCCACCCAATTTCAAGGCTGCGTCGTTAAATGTAACGCAGCACTTTGTCTTATTAACAGAGCAAGGAAATGAAAATATTAAATAATTCGTTCCCTTAAGTCGGAATTGAACTCCCACTCACTTTTACTATCAGATATTATGCCACAACGGTGTGAAGAAAATTTTATGCAAAATAAAACATTGGAAATTTTGTATATCATAGAAAAGTTCCGATATATTTCCAAAGATTTAAAGTGCCTTATTGAATTATTATCGTAAAGGAAATTTCAACCGCAAAATAAAATCGGATCTCATTTTCCATTAGCCCTTATCTAGAACTGTTTACGTGGAGGCCTATTCATCTCAACAATAGAAGGCAGAAATAGATCAAAACAACTGTAGCATTATCGTGAATTGCTCGAAGTTAATGAAAGGAAATGTGGGTCAGGGAGTCTAGTTTGGAGATATATTTTAAGCGAGCATTTCAAACCTATTTTGTTCTACATAAAGTGAAAATAAATATACACGTATGCCAATTTTCTAAAATTAAAATGTAGCTAGTTTGATATAACTGATTTATTTTTAGCTTCACGTTGTATCCCACGCAAGGCAGAGTAGGCAAAGGGAACTAATGTTAAGACACTCCGTTCCGTTTTCCACTTTCTGCCAAAATTAAACACATGAAGTTCAGTAAAAATCAAATATAGTAAAATAATTAACTATATATATATATATAATATCTGTTAATAATTCATATCAGTATATAAGACTTTAAATAAAATTGTGTATCAAACAGATATTTGCCGATAGAATCAACAATAAAGGAAAGAATGCATCCTCTCTACTTCCGAACCGGATATAAAATAAGATTCAACTTTTTTTGGCTTCAAGCTTTCATCCTGTAGTTGGCAGGGTACACAGAGGGACCCTGGGAACCTAGTAAAAACACACACCTTTTCATTTCCCACTAAGGCGAATTTTAGACATTGCATGGTTAGTGAAGGAACTCAACGCCACGCTTTGCCTTATTACCAGAGCGAAGAAATGAAGCAATAAATATTTAAATTGCAAATATTAAAATATTTCATTTCCTCGAGTGGGGATCGAACCCAGAACCTGTCGGTTACAGTCACACGCTTGTGCCGCTGCGCCACGACAGGCCTCAGTTCAGTTGTTTCAGTTAAATATTTAAATAGGAAATATTAAATATTTCTTTTCCCCGCTAGGGCAAGCCTTAAATACACAACAGTGAGCTTCTTTCCGTCTAAAACAGTATTTTCCCAGATTTTTGAAACTTAGTTTAATATTTATAAATATATTTAAAAAGCTGCAAATCTAGTGAATTAACACTAACATGTCTATATTTCTTTTGCCTTTTGTCTAGATATTTTTTACAGCTTTATAGCTATTAAGAAAGCGACATTTAACACTGCACTTTGTCTTTCAAATGCAGAAAATAATTGATTCAACTAAACTTTTTCTTTTTTTTCTTTAGCTTTACGCTGTATCCCGCATAAGGCAGGGCAGGCAAAGGGAATCCGAGAACCTAATGTTAAGACACTCCGTTCCCCACTTTCCGCCGAATCTGAGGCTTTGCGTGTTGAGTGGCGGAACTCAACGCTGCGCTTTTCCTTATTACCAGAGCGAAGAAATGAAATATTAAATATTTAAATTGAAAATATTAAATATTTCATTTCCTCGACTGGGGATCGAACCCAGAACCTGTAGGTTACAGCCACACGCTTGGGCCGCTGCGCTACAGGCCTGCTGATTCAACTAAATGAAATTCAAATCTACAACTTGCAACATTTAGATATACGCTGTCCAAAGATATTTCAAAAAAAATAAATTTTAAACGTCATTTCGTTATTTATAATCAAGTTATTCAATTTAAGTTATATTCGCTGTGAATTGTGGAAGGTCAGGGTTCAGAGGTTGTCGAGAGGGCGTGGGCCTGACAGATACCAACGACGGAAATAAATTTTAACAAGCAACCAAAATCTATAAATATACGCTGTTATTTTGAGTGATAGCGTCATATTTATGTACCTATATATTGTTTTTGACGTAACTTATTTTTATGACGTAGTTATTTTTTATAGTTAATACTATAAAAAGTAACTTAATATTGTTTTTATAGCAAACATTTATACCAAATAAAGTTTAAATACGTCACAACTACACTGTCTTACGATAAACAATTAAGGAATTCAAACTAAACATCACTTTCCGCCACGATCGAATCGTTTCTGACTGAATGAATTTCTTTTAGAATAATTACGCTTCTATCAATATGATTTTTGTTATTAGTTTCTTTTTTTCAGCTTCACACTGTATTCCGCACATGGTAACACAGGGTAGGCAGACGGAACTTAGGAACGTAGTGTTAAGACACTCTATTCCGTTTCTCACTTTTCGGCGAATTTGTGGCTTTGCTTGTTGAGTAGCGGAAATCAACGCCACGCCACGCCAAATATTCAATATTTAATTTGATAATATTAAATGTTTCACTTCTTCGTGTGGGGATTGAATCCACAATCTGTTGCTTTCTCTACTCTAAAAAAAAATATTTTTGCAAGAGCCAATGATAGATAGTCAATTCATCCTGACTATTAAATCAGCCGTATGACGCCCACACCCTGACATAGAACTCCAAGAATATCCACAATTATCGATATTGCGTTTCTCAGTTAGCTTCTAATGAAAAAACAAGTATCGGCTTATTCAATTTCAATTTTACTTCCGTATTAGTATACAGTTTGTTAATATCAGTCAGTTTGCAGTACACGCTCATGCCCCAGCACCACGACAGGCCTAAAGAATTGAAAAATTCAGATTGATACTGATTTAGAGAACGTATACAAAAAAAAATCATAGAAAATGGTATTGCAATCCGTCCACGATTTCCAACACTTTAAAAATACTAGAAGTTCAGATTGCTTTGTGCTTGTATTAAACCATGTTAACTGTTTTGTCTTACCTTAGTCAAATTGTCGTACAAATAGGTGAACGGTCATGGAGAAGGAGAACAAGGGTGCCATGGTTTGTGGATTGACACGTTGTTTGACCCTTCATAGCGTTTACCCCATTTTACAAGTCATCCATATTTAAATATAGTTTACACTATTATATTTTGGCAACCGTCCTTCAGCATTTAGTGTGTGTTGTCTTATTTAGATCGGTTGATAAATACAAAAGTTACATTCATTTTAAATATTTAATCGACAAAATTGCTACAGCGTGAAGCTAAGCACGTTAACTATTATATTAATACTGTACCAAGAATCCCAAGGGCAAGAAGACAATTACTAACAATTACCAATTAGGAATTTCAGTAACAAATTACAAGAGCAGCGAGCTAGATTATTCTAATAAACAGACGCCCTACTTCTACATACTTGTTCTCAAAGTTTTACCAACAATAAGATACAAAGTTCACAACTTAACATGTGGTCTACATATTATATAGGGTGTTTTATTTTATGTATTTTCATATTAACTTAGATTAAACTTTATGTTTTCAATTATTGTTGGTCTAGAATTTTTTTTAATTATTTGTTTTACTACATTTTATACATATTAATAATAATACGTGCGTTTTTTAAAAAACATTACGAAAAAATTACGCAAAACTATATTTTTTTTGGTTTCTAAGCATAGGTAGATCAAAATTTCGTACGAGATTTTTTTTATTCAATTATAACAGGGAAGAAAAATGAAGTAGGGCCTTTCGTGGGGCAGGAGCGCAAGCGTGAGATTGTATATGAGACAAGCTGTGGATTCGATCTACGATTGAGCAATTGAAATATTTAAATACCCAAATAATAAATAAATCTACCCGTGACCACGGACTACTGTAAAGTGTTCGAAACGTCGGGTTTCCAAAAATGTTTAAAAGTATTTAAATATTTTCATTTCCTTCGCTCTGGTAGCGTTGAATTCCCCTACCCAACACGCAAAGCCTCAAATTTGGCGGAAAGTGGGCCACGGAGTGTCTCGTCACTAACCCAAGTTCCCCCAGCCTATGTCATGTGCGGGATACAGCATGAAAAATAAGAAAGAAGTGTAGTAGTGTCAGGACATTCCATTCTCCGCTTTCACAATTATCGCAACTACCCTATATCCATAATTTAAACGTATGTAACTTTTACGTATAAAAACTATTAAAAAGCTAAAACCCAGTAAAATGAGTTAGAATGTTATATTCAATATAAATATCTTCCCTTGATGACAATAAATGATGTTCCCAGATCTATTAAATAATTTTCCAGATGTGCTCAGATCAGATTCAAAGAACTTTTTTTTTTAGCTTCACGCTGTATCCTGCACATGGCAGGGTAGGCAGGGGAAAGTTGGGAACTGGTGTTCAGACACTCCGTTCCACTTCCGTTCTCCACTTTCCGCCCAATTTGAGGCATTGCGTGTTGAGTGGCGGAACTCAACGCCGCGCTTTTGCCTTATTACCATAGCGAATAAATCCAACAGTGAATATTTAAAATGAAAATATTAAATATTTCATTTCCTCGAGTGGGGATCGAACCCACCACATATCGATTACAGTCACACACTTGTGCCACTGAACTACGACAGGCCATTAAAGAAATTCTTTTTAGAAAACGCGAAACGGTTGTAGATTAAATTCTTACTTGGTGGAATTAATTTACTTCATTTCCTTGCTCTCGTAGCAAGTTAAAGCACGGCGTTGAGTTCCTCTATAACACGCTTAAAAATCTTAAAAATTGGACGAAAAGTAGAGAACGGCGTTTCTACTTTACGTTTTCTCCGCTTCACAGTGACGCTAACAGAAAGAGATATCACTAGAAAAGCAATGCAATTTTAAAATTACCTAATACATACGTATTTTTACAAAACAAAATTTCTCTAAGCACACAAGGGATGAACGCTTTAAAACAAATTGAAAATATCTCTGCTTTGATCGCAAATAGATAGATAGTCCCGTGTGGTTTCTGCAGTCTAGGCATTGGATGTCGAGGAAAGGCGGTTGATA
>DWMZ01001651.1:0-15836 GCA_018249855.1 Eueides tales michaeli
CCGAGCCGGTAGTAGCTTCCTGTAGGACTGACACTACAGACATTTCTATGTAACTTGACGATTCAAAAGTGCTTGTAATGGCCTAATTGAATAAAGAATATTTTGATTTTGATTTTGATTTGATTTTTCATACAAAAATTAAATATAATAAGATATAAACGATTCCATTTACATGTTTATTCTACCAATGTTACATACATTAGTAGAATAAACATGTAAATGGAAGTAGTAAAAAAACCCACGATTTACTTATTTATACATCTCTGTCTAATTACGTGGAGTATCATATCACAACAAGTAATACTTTAAATCACAAGTTGTTTAGGAAAAGCAAAATATGTATATAAAAAACAATGGAATGGACGAATGATGAAATAACTTATACATTATTATGAGAAGTTCACATTCTATTTAATCTGAGTCGCTAGTACATAGTGCTGGTTTTAGACATCCTCCTCGCATGCTGTAAGCAATCTACTCATTGCCATAATGTCATTAGTCAGTTAAATTGTAAAGCGTCGTGTAATTTGAGGCCTGTCGTGGCGCAGGGACACAAACGAGTAGTAGACTGTAAACGCCACGTGGATTCGATCCCCACTCGAAAAAATGAAATATTTAATATTTTTAAATAAAATATTTAATGTTCAATTTCTTCTGGTAACAAGTCAAAGCGCGGCGTAGAATTCTGCACACGCAGTACCTCAAATCCGGCGGAAAAAAAGTGGTGAAAGTGGGTTCCAAGGTTTCTACCCTGCCATGTGCGGGATACAGCGTGAAACTCATCGATTGTCTAAACGCAGTATGAACTTTAGCAAATATGGTAAATAGTTATAGTAATAATTAGTCTAGTATTATTTAGTTTGAAATTGCGTCCGACAAACTTCAAATCAGTATTATAATTTTGCGAATAAGACATTCTCAGTTTCTCAGTACATTTTGGTTTCTGCACGCAATTGCATTACTTTTAATTTTATTTCGATTACAGATTAAAAAACTATAAATATTTAAATTCTAATTTTTAACCGACTTCAAAGAAAATGTTAACAATTCTATTGAATATTTTTACTATTTTTAAAGTGTTATTCTACACTTAGTACTCTCTCTCTTGCCAAACGATAATTTTAACAAATTGTCTTTGGGTAGCGGAAATTTGTAAAAATCTCCCTACAGAGATGCTAACAACATAAATAAGTTGTAACAAGAGTATAAAAATTTCGGCAGAACTTGGTGAGAACGAATGGCTTAGTTGGTCAGAGCGCTTGAACAGATTCCAAGAGGCGCGGGTTCAAATCCTGCTTCGTTCAAATTTTAAATTTAGTATGATTCTATTAAATGTTTCTAAAAACGCAATTATTTTAAAAGAATATTTTAATTATTCGAAGCTAAAGAGAATTTAAGAACAAGTAACATAATTATTATTTAAACTTATAATATTTATAATTAATGCTTTATTTTTGTATTAAGTGCCAGCCAAGACAAAATGGCGTTAATAAAAATAATCTGAATACTACAAACAAATTAATAAATTAAATTAATATTTTTATATATTATCGGCTTTTACCGGTCAAAAGGAGGCCAGACTCGCCCAACAAGAATTCCGTACCAATTTCATTTTTGGGAAGTCACATTTTGTAAGAAATTAACTATATTTTTAAATTAATATTCATTATCTTCATTGATTAATTAATGATACCCTTTTCGAACTATTTCCTTTATTGCAAGTGAGGACTTGCAATAAAGGATATAATTGATTGATATATTTATATTCGGCACAAATTGAGGGCTATATGCCGAATTTCTGCAGAATTTCATAACTGCAGATGCACGGAAAGTACCGTGCATCGGCAGTTATGAAATTCTTTTGGTTTTCCAACATCAGAAAGTACTCTATAATTTTCTTATTTAATACAAAATGTTACAATAACAAAACATAAATGCTTGTATCTCTTAGTTGCGTTGATTTAGGAGCTTCACTTTTTCTGTGCTCCAAGGAACTATAGACTTGAATATTCAATATTAACTTCAGCTTGATACCTCTACACTCAGTCTCGAGATAAATAGTTTTGAAAGACGGATAGAAAGGCAACAAAGTGTATAAGGGTTCTGTTTTAAAACTTGAGGTACGGAACACTAAAACTTACGGAGTTTTCCCCAGATTGCCTTTTCTGTCATATTTTTCTATGATAAAAATATATTAATATAAAAGGTGCATTTTAAAAGATGTGTGATAAGAATCTACTTCTAATAGTGTTTATTAAATTATATTGCATATTTTGTACATGTAAATGATACTTTTAAGGGTCTTAAAACGTTATAATTAAATAGACATCCTTATCGATTTGACATATTTATTTACTTATAATTTTCTTCAATCAACAACTACTGTAATGTATGACATTCATTACAGGCATGGAGAAGTATCAAAATAATTTAGAGACACTAAGGTCCGCGTGACATTTTATTTTGTTTATAGATTTTATAAAAAAATATATTTTTGACGTAAAGTCTTATACATACTATGATTCATAAAATCATAAAAATCAATCATTTTGTTTCTTACAATCATTGCTTACTTTCAATGACGGTCCGTTGGGTGCTTATGCGCAGAGTGTGCGGTCGCCATTCAAGATACATCCCTCATTGTCCTTTTGTCCGTCTGTCAGTGGCATCCCAAACATGTATTCTCTCTAGGTAGTTGAAAAAATCAATGTTTACCTTTATACTCGAGCACATATTTTTATACAAAGTGAGCGTCTATAATAAGTAGCATTTACAGAATAACGCTTGTCTACAATGCAGTAATGTGGGCTGGAATTAAAGGTGTGATAAATGGACGCAACTAATGCGGCTAATGACACAAGATATGAAGCCAAGAAGTTTTCTAGGAACATTAACCAGATATTCATATTTTAGTAAGAGATGTAATCATTAGCAAACTAAAATGGTAGAGATAACACTAGAAGTTATGGTTAATTATTTATTAGCTAATTAAATTAAAATTAAATGTATTGAACACATTGATATTTTCAATAATTTCGTTGGTAAGGTATGCAAGAAAATAGTGAAGCTTAAAAATAAATTGACCGTCAATAAACGAGAACAGTGTATTAAGGCGAAGGTCGACAAATGTTGGCACACTGTTCGCCTTTTGCTATTCAGCACACTTATATTAGACAAGTTACCGTTTTGTAATTATACATTTTATTATCATTACCTGTTTCTTAAGCGCTAACATCATGTAACGTTGTATGTAAATATTTTGATTACTTGTTACTAAGTGCTTTGGCAAGAAAACGCACTAAGTTTTAAGAGAAGACAATAACGCATTCAGGGCGACTGCAAAATGTGACTGCGATATGTAACGTTTATTTAAGAATTAGTATTCATTTAAGTATTCACATAAATTTCATTCGCAAATTTGGTCATTTACTATAAGCTATTTTTGAACCAAATTAATAATCAGATACGAGTTACCCAAAAATACTTTCTCGTCGCTGCACATTTGTGTGCCTTATGAAGGCTACCACGCACACGCACTCACTGGGTGGTCATCTCATTCATATACAGCGAACAGTATAAACAGACGACCGCAAGCCAAGCTACAACTAACCGGACGTTTCCGTTCGGATATCGGAACAATCAGTTTAAGTAACAAAGAATAAAATGCCTTCAAATATAAGCTATTTGATTTTTTTCTTACAAATTAATAATATTAATATAAAAAAACTTGTACTTTTTTAAGAAATATCAATCAATATAACAATTAAGTAAGTGTAATTAAAGTAAGTTTAAATTTTAAAGTACTTATATAAATACATGAAGACGCGATATATAAAACTACGCTATGAAAATTATAATACTCAAACTGAAAAATCAAAAATATAGTGGATAAAGAGGAGCAGTGTCAAGTCGAATCAAGTAAACTTCCCATTTAGTCCAATTTGTAATAAAATACAATATGATGTTAATTACGCACTTTTTACTAAAACATCTTAATTAGTAATAAAAAACTATTTGATATAAAAATATACATTTAGAATGTTGTTTAATTTTTTCTTTTAACCTGAGGCAAACGTCTAATAGCGCTATTGGCTCTTTGATTATGAACATGTTAAACGATTGATAATTTTATTATATTTTCGCTTTTATAAGCCAGAGTTTGCTGTTTATCAACTTGTTATTTTTCACAAATGTATATTGAGTAATAAATAGTTGTCTATAATCATTAATAACCATAGTGAATGTGAAGGACGAGACTATTTTACAACAATCCTACATATTTTTTCAACTCTTGTTCTTAGTATGACTTAACAAAAGTAAGAACAAGTGTCACTTCATAAACTAAAATAATAACTGTTTCATCGTGGGAACGTAGTGACCAACCTATTCGCATCTAGCCATTACCTGACTAAAGATTTTTTGCCTTGTAAAACACTTGTAATTCTAAATAGATGTCCATTGAAAAATACTTTAGAACTTAGAGTATGCTTTAGAATCTTTTCAATGATCAAAAAATTATTTCTTTGAAGAATTGACACTTGAATATAATATTGAACTTAAAAAGTGATGGCTTAGAATCTAACAGATTTTCTAGTCTCCTTTTGATATAGAGTCAAAACGTAATCGCATTATATTACTTAAAGATAATAAAACAGAAATGTTTGAATAAGTCTCTATACATAAAGAAATGACTATCGATATTGCCATCATCTAAAGTCGGGACTCTTACATGAAAGTTGTGGGTTCGATTCCCATTCGGGAGAACAAAACATTTGATATTTAAATTTGCTGACTCTGATAACGCGACTTTAACGTCCACTACTCCATACGCAATGAAGTATGGAGTGTCTTAACACTAGGTTCCCAGGATCCTAGTGCCTACCCTGTTATAGGCGTATATATAAAGCGTGAAACGTGTAATACACAAAGCTCAAAACAGCTAAAATTGTAAAACTTTTAGAAAAAGTTAAAGAGTAGTTCATATAAAATGGAATTACATAATATTTGAATTACATAATGTTTTCGGTAAAACTCCTTTTCCGTTAAAATTTATTACTTTCACTAACCTAATCGACGTCAGTACAAAAATAACAATTAGCAAAAAAATATGAATGAATGCGTAAAATACAAAACGGCCAGCGTAAACAAAAAACTACCTGAGAGTGGTCATAATACACTGAGTTGTAGAAGTCATGAAAGAAAGAATGAATGAGCGATTGGGCAGGCACTTCCGTTTCTTGAATACTAGACCCAATCAATTTTACGCATCACACGGTTGCATAAATCTGACTTGAAAATACCTCAATATTACACTCATCAATAGAAAAGTCGCTAATGCTTCACTGCTACGCATATTACATAAGTGAACGCCTTTGCAGAATTCAATATTGTAAAAATGCAATTGTCTATATAGTTTATTCAACTGGATAAATTCTAAGGAAATGAAAATACATACTTTAATTTGATTCTTTGTGTTGAATATTTATATTCATTTTATATAATAGTTGAAGGTGGGTACTTTACTAATTAATATATACCTATTTAGTAATTTTAGGACAACCTGAACAGAACCTATGTAATGTTAATAAATAAAAGTTTTGTAAAAATTCAGATGCATATAACATAGTAGGTATATGTTAAATTGATAAACAAAGGAAAATTCTAGATCTTATAATAGATACATAATCTGTACTTTATAGGTACATATATCACAGCAAAATGTCTCGTCTAATCAGTATTATTACCAATTAGGTACTAATGATTGTGATACTTAATATTATCGAACAATACTAACAGATAGATGTTAAATCGCCCTTATCAATATTGTTTATTATCTTTAAATATTGTAAAAGTACTTCACAATATAGATAAAATCAGTATTTCTTATCGAAATACTATCTATACACGTCTAAGAAGGTTTTACCTATAACTTTAAATAACAACAATTATATTACCCGATTCAATGGTCCGAACTTTTACCGTTTTACATTCAGTCACAATTCCTATATTCTATATATATTTTCAATTAAAAATGGCGGAATGAACGGAATATAAGAATTATATAATGTAATTGTAATAAAATACCTCAAGGCAAATATTATTCAATTCTCTTAAGGTATATTTAATATGTAGTAAATTTAATAAAGCTTAAAAAAGTAACATACAAGAAAGCATAAAAAAATTAACTTTTGTCATGCAATTATTAACATCCCACATAGCTCACATTTCTGGTACGAAGGGGGTATGCCTTCGCAAGTTTTGTATCATCGGTGACGGTCTGTCTGGCTGGTCGTGATGGTTGTACGTAAATATCTCTTCTTGCCATTATAAATCCCTTTAAGGCGCGATGCCTTAACGTGGGTCTTCTTTCCGGTGGCCAACATAAAGGAGCCAATTATAAGCGTTGCCCACGCGTATTCTTAAAGGCCCTTCAAGTCGGCTTCCGATTTTCAAAGAATTAACAGTGAATAGGTTAAGGATTTAAGTAATACACTTATTTATTTGCTGATCGCTGCATCAATCGATTTGTTTGTTGTTAAAAATAGAGACTTTTTATAAAGTGAATTTATTTCATCCTGTTTGGAGACAAAACATTTAAAAGTTTAGTTAAGCTAAGTCCTCCATTTGCTTTTGTCACCGGACGGCCCCCCCGTCGGTATCTAATTTTCACATTTATCGGACAATGGCATGGACAAGCAGTTAAAAAATTGTTTTTTAGTTAAAAAGTACCTCTTATTTCTTTTTAGTATGAGGTTCAAATAAAAATTTATACACTAATATAGTATAACGATTTTATTTTTAAAAGTTTTCTTGTGGTTCTACAAATTATTTCACAATTATTTAAAACAAAAATTATGTTATGATACTGTCTTTTTTCACCGTTGAACTAATAAGAATAATACAACGTATCATAACTTCATAAATATAACCATATATTTGAAACTAGACAAGCTTTTGTAATAAAGAGGTTATTCCTATAAGAAACTTAGTAATAAATATTAACGATTTATTGGCTAGTCTTTATAAGACTAAGTCTATAGTAATAGAAGAAGCAACTCTCATCATTGAATCATCAGCGGAACCGATTAGGTTGAGATTTGATAAAGATAATTAATCATGTCCCAAAAGACCAAATGACCATTAGTTGCCTGCTGAATCACGGCCCAAACATGGTGGTCGTTCAAATGTATAAAGTACATCCTTCAACGTGGTACTTATATAGATAGGTACGTAACGTTTGGTAGAATAAACTTGTGCCTTGCCCGGGCAATTTAAAAAAAAATACAAATTTTTCAGCTGCTAGTCACATTTTATAAATATATTGTCAACAGTATCTATAAAAATGCCATCTTACCTTCGTGTTGGTGGCCAGTAATAGTAATTTGTTGCTCATTAATAAACATTTGACAGCTCTTTCACATCAATCAGCGGGATGCAATTGTCAAACAATAAGAGAATCCGGAAGCGCTACTGTATTGACGTCTCAATTTATATTTTCATGTTATAATAAATAATTGTATATCGGATATATATATATATATATATATATATATATATATATATATATATATATATATATATATATATATATATATATAATCATGTAGATGTATTTAAGTATTTCGTACCTTAAAACACAGAACTTATGGGATTACTTTTGTTTCTGTCTGTTTTCCTCCTGTCTGTCTATCAGTCACGTTTATCTCAAGATCGCGTGCAGGTATTAAGCTATAATTAGCATAAACATTTAGGCCTACGGTCCCTTCAAGCGCAGGAAAGATCAAACTTCTAAGTCACCATAACCAAAAGATATCATGCAATACCTATAAGATAGTTCCTATGGACTACGGTATAGATATGAAATTTGGTAAGAATAATTTAAATAAAATAATCCAAAACGTAAAAAATTACACTTATTTTACAGAAAAAAAATATTACAAAATTTTGTTTGTAGTTCTTTTACCACCAAATGAACGCATTTTTAATAATGAAAAGAAACTGTTAACTAGATTATAAAGCATTTTATGTAAATCACATTTTACTGTCTTATATCTTGCACTTAATATATTGCTAATAATTAATATGATGGTGATAAATATGCCTACGTACAAAATGAGGTGATTGGATATTTTTTTCAGCGTCACGCTGTAACCTGCACATGGCAGGGGTAAGCAGACGAAATTTCATTCTCCACTTTCAGCTGAATTAATGGCATTGCTTGTTGAATGGCGGAACTTGAATGCCGTGTTTTGCCTAGTAACCAGAGCGAAGAAATGATAACATTAAATATTTAATTTGTTATTATTTTTTTTTTCCTCAAGTGAGGATCGAACCCATATATTGTCGCGTTTACAGTCACACACTTGTGCCCCTGTTCAATATTTTTCTTCATATTATGTATTTATTATATATTACAGTAACAATATAAAAAAACATATTATTAAAATGTTTGTAAGTCTTGCGAGCTACAAACTGTAATTTAACTTCCCCATTGGCACAACTCAAGTAATAAGGCGGAAACTTTTAAATGGAACGGACAGCAAGTAATAAACGCGCTCGCTCCGTATCGATTTTATGATTTAGCTCCCGCTGATAACAGGCGACAGGTAAGGCTAACAGACCACCTCACAATATTACATTCTTCTAGAACGTACCATACTATCGAGTATGTAGAGTTTTGTGCACAATAACTACTTTGATGCATATTATTCAAAATGTAATTAGATGATATACAATTAATTTAAATACTATAGACAAAAACAAGATAAACTGTGTTTTGTGTGCTACTTTGCTATCGATGGAAGTTGCACACATTAATCTATTTTTATTTAAGCTCAAAATAAAAATAGCTTGCTACAATATACATAACTGGGACTCGTGAGCCTTATCATGTCTAAATATAAATACATGTAAAAAAACCGCAGAAAAATTATATATTATGATACGAAAAAATGCAAGAGAACAATAGACAAGTCAAAGAATGACAATATATTACAACTAAAGAAGTTCATAGGACACAATTAGACAATGCAATGATAATGGCGACGATAAAAAGACTAATAAAATAAAGTATAGCATTAATAAAGATATATGGCGATGTAGTGCGGAATTTCCTTTGATTGGACGGCGATTTATCGTGCGGAAATACTGTTACTCTGTAATATTTCCGCTCAGCACTATTCGTTTTCCTTTTTTAGCTAAAAAAAGGGCGCGAGACGTCTTAATCGAACTACTCGTTCGGACTCATCGAACCCTCCAATGACATTGAATGAATTATTGCTACGCTGTATTACAAATATAAAAGATCTGATTGTATTTTGATATAATATTTTTAAAAATGATATATTCTTGTATTTTGCCTTGGAATATTGCTTGAGGCCATCGTGGCGCTGTTGAATAACGTCTGGCGGTCGACGTTATATTTGTAGAGTCGGGAAAAAAATATTATTTTTATTCATATGCCCTGTTGGGCTGCATTAAGTTCCGCCACCAACTAAAAAGAGCAGAATGGATGTATTATAATATTAGATTTCCCTCTGAGTGAAAACGTGACCTGTAAACGTTGAAACTAAAAGAAACTTATGTATATGTATTTTCGCATAATCGATATTATTAACCTTCTCTACGAATTATGATTAAATAAAATATAATATTGCAATCTGTCTGCCTTTGTCATCACGACAAGCAATGCACGGCAAAAAGCAGAATGCAAGCTGTTAAATAATTTCCGATAATTTCACGTTGTTTATTTTTATTTCATTGTTAGGAAGTTAATCCATAAACAAATAATAAACAAAATAGGAAATTACTCGTTTCCACATTTGATAAGACAAATCGTTACGCGGTCGAGCCCTACGGAATCGAGACGTAACCCCAAAATGCTCGCATCCGCCAACTATGATATATGCGAGGGTATTTCCTGACACCGGCCAGTAGCTACTTGATTTAGCGGAAAGTCAGATAAAACCTAATGCGAACAACAAAAAAATATCACAATACCAGCGCCATAAATATGACGGCCTGTCGTAAACCTTTATGTCTGTGCGTTGTAGCTGGCACGTGAAAAATGGGACTTGCGATACAAATAGAAAAACTATTACATTTTTGTGCGAGCGTTGGATAGTAACGGCATTTTTCGCGAAATGTTGATATAACCCAGGCACTCGCTACATAAACTTACATGCAAATGTTGCTTTTTACACAGTTTTATATAAGATAAAAATGCCGAAATGGCATACTTACTTGCTGTTAAAAATATATTCGTAGTGACTGTGAATCATCTAATTCAAATATTCAGAAAAAATAAATATTTTCTTTGAATATATAATAAAATATTAAAGTGTTATAGAGTTAGGCCTTAACCCAAATAGCAGTTGGAGGCACGTCTGCAGGCAATTTTCAAAGCAAAAATCATCGCAGGGAACTGAGTTATTAATATTCGTTAGATACGTAACGTGTTTATTAGAGACGGCTGTAAACCCCGCGTGAGGGCGGGTTAGCCACAAAATGGGCGCCGCGCGTGCCACCTAAGCTCTTACAATGTTCTTCAAGCTAGAAGCGTGCTTGATGGCTTTGATTTACTTATTGGATTAGCTGCTATCCGTGTAAATTGTGAAAATGCAATTTGTGAACTCGTTAATATTTCACTGCACTCATGCACACAATTACAATGACGTTTATAGCTTTAATCATATACCGTAAATTATTTTTAACTGATGATGACTTGATAAAATAAATAAAATAATCAAAGTAAATGTTTTATAGATAAAAAAATTACTCTAGGTCCTGACGAATGAACAAGGGCGTAAAGTGCGAGGTGTACTGCATCAATGCTTCAATGCTCTTATCGCCTTTCAAGTCGATTGCGCGCTGACCGGGCGGCGCGCGGCTCCCGCTCGTCCATCATAACGATATTATGCTTACATCAACAATATTGTTTCATATAAACACGTCGCATTCAATCAATTTTACCCACTTTCTCTTCAGTCTTAGTTCGATTTTTGCATAACATTTTACAATGAGGCCATTTTTACTTTAAACATTAGATGACAAGTTAGTGTTCAACTAACTGAATCTCATAATGCTATATCTTATATGATTAAGGTTAATAAGATTTGTAAAATTTACTTTTGTGACGAATTACTATTGTGACAATTTTCCCTAAAATATGACCGCCTGCATGGGAGTATGCGTGGGCTTCATGATCGATTTCATACTACTTCTGTTTTTTACTAAACAATTTAAATATAACCATTTCTCCGAATGAAAATTGGAGTTACGGACGTCCAGATATTATTCATGCTGTCCGTCGATATTCAATGATTTTTATTTGTTGTGTTAGCTGTTATTATTGTTCTCAATCAGATATTATCATTCAATTGTTGACGTAGTATATCATTATTTTTGTTGTTTACTTGGACTATTACAGTTCTACCGCCGGTGTAACATTCTTCAAATTCAATTAATGCTTAAATCGCAAGGGTCGGATTTTGAATGTAACTTTTTTGTTGTATAATTATTATATTATACAACAAAAATACATTTAAATTTGTCCGGTAGTTTGTGTATACACACATATAAATTTAAAAATAGTAGATAGATTTGTAATGTATTAATATTTTATCATTCCCGTAATATTTTTTCAGTAAATATATTCAATGTAAAGATACAACTTTTTACTGTTTTGTTAGGTATATCAGGTAAGGCAACGTTACAGTTTATAATTAATTAGTGCATCATACGAAAATATCCTGATATAATGTAACTAAAATATTTCTTACTATTACTTAACATGTTTTTCACAATTGGCCTGATCATATAGAGTGTGTCATATGATAAATATACATTAAAGGACGGAATCTCTCTCTGCATTTAGATTGTACGTACGTATTAGATATAAAGGACATAATTAATTATATCCAATATTGTATATTCATCTCAGTACACTAAAAGAAGTTTTTTTTAAAAGAAATAATACAAATACTCTCTATGTATTTGTATTATTTGTTTAAAAAAACTTCTCTAGTATTTGCTATTTCAACAAAAACTGTCTCGATTTGTAAACTTTATAAGTTCTAAGCTGAAATGTATAGAAATAATAATTACCACACATGTGTCAAAATCAGCCAAGACCCGAAACGTTGTATTTGTATCGAGCTAATCGGCTTAACCGTCGCTTCGACACTTCCATTGCCTCTATGGCCCTATGCGATAGAAACGAAGGCGTTTTGAGAATTCATCGAAATTAATTCTCAGTTTGTTTGCCTATTGTAGAGCTACCGACTACGCGACGGCGGGCCTTTATGCGAGGGTTATTATTTATTTAATAAACGGCGACATATCTTTGTGAGATGTGTTCTCAATCAATGCACGGAGGCGTTGGCTCTTTGTTAGAGTACGCATTTATCAGAAATGTACACTCCTTCGTAAATATGTTTATTTTGCAAAAAATCTTTAAGATACGTATTTATGTGAATATTTTTGTTAGCATTTAGCGAATAAGTGCAACATGAATTTTATATCATAAAATAACTTTGTTAAGGCCATCGTGGCCCAGGGGCACTTAACGGGCACTTAACGTGAGGGTTGTGTGATCAACTCCAACTCGATGGAAATGACACATTTAAAGCAAAAAAGGCAAAGCGCGGCGTTCAATTCCGCCACTCGTTTCCTTAACCCTACGTTCCCAGGTTCCCTCTGTTTACCTTAATTTGTCGGCTGGGCATTTACAGCATGATATGAGAAAAAGAACAAAACATATCTGGGCTATAATTCTTTGTCACTTTTTACAATCTACTGAAATAAATACACCGACAAAATAATCTTATACATACCTATTCTAAAATATTATCTTAACATACACAAGTTTTAGATTAGTAAACAATCTAAGAAAAAATATATTTCAAAAATTTTTATGATTGTATCTAATTTTAAGTCAAGTTTTGCTGTGCTTTGCCTCCTAAATTCTCATAAAGTTGTATGTGTGTGCATGTTATGTTTAAATACAAATAATACTTTTATTCAACTGACATTGTATAAATGTAAAAAATCTTATAAAACATTGAGAAATAATTAATACGTTAATTTCCTTATCCTGGTAACGAGACAATACGCGCCGTTTTGTTCGGCCTTTTATCACGAAAAGTAGGAAAAGGATTGTCTTTACCTTCCATGTGCCAATTGTGCTCAATTCTGGATACAGCATAAAACTAACAAAATAAAATATTTTTTTTATCTAACAATACACTTGTGTAAAATATACACATATCTAGACATACAATTATTATAACCAACTAGTTGAAATCCTTTTAAATCAAAGCTTTATAATTAGAAGCAGAAGCAAGTATATTGGTTGTCAAAAATAAAATAAGTTGCAGTAAAAAAAGCAATAATTAATTTAGTAGGTATATATTTAAAATCAATTAGAACAACTGTTACTAAAAAATATAAAAATCATTTAGACATTTTAAGTCTTATAAAAAACTATTGTCTCAGCTAACCTAGCTACATATTTATCAAGAATCAAATATTCATTTTTGTAAAGGAAAGTTAAGTTTTACGGAAGTTTAGCTTACGAATGACAATGAAACTCTTTAATATGAATTAAATATTTTTATATTATATTAAGTTAAATACACACAGGCGCAGCCGGGACGAATCATTAGTTTCATAATAGTAGTAGATACCTATCACGTATTGACGTGTTTATATGTATTATATGTACATATATTAAAATAGAGCAGGTGTAAAGAAAACGTATCGGGTAACAAGTATGTCAGTAATCGGGTCGCGAGCTATCGGCAGCAGTGATTAGATAAATGACGGTGCTGCAAATATTTGACTGACAAACAATGGTCACTCACATACGCTCACATACATTTTTATTCTTACTCAGATTTTATTACATCTGATGCTATTTTTTTTAAATAGACGATAGACGATTTTTAACGTTTGTAAAAGTGTGCATAATTCTGAGAGATGATAAGGAAATTATAAATTAACAACAAACGTATATATAGTTGTATGTAATTACTCACTAAAATATTTTATTCCATAAAAAAAACTATATTTTCACGGCTTCAGTCCTTTAAACGTAATTATAAGTTTTTAGGTATTTTTGGCGAAAATTGAAATTTGTAAAAACTGTTATGATTAACTTTCTAAAATAATGGACTGCAGTAGATTCGATTTCTACGCGGGACAAAAATTTTATTTAATATGTTTTCACTCTTTAGATCTAATTAAGTCAAGTGCGATATAACACGGTCAGAATAAAATTGTTTCTTCGCATAATGTGGTACATGTGTAACGAAACATTAATTAAATATATATATAGTAGTCAAATACATTATAGATTATAAATTGCTTACACCTTTACATAATAGATCCTTCGATTATTTATAATTTTAATGTGTTGTGTGTTGAATCTTGGTTTATACCAATTTATTTTTATACCTGTATAATAAAAGAATAAAGGTGGCCTTAAAATGAATCAGTGTTTTCGAATTTAAAATACTTTATCAAAAATGGCAACGCTGCAATCCAGTTGACACATTAGGCCTACTTACTGCTAAAAGATTGCCTTAGCCTCTGACGAAGGTATTATAAATTAATATGTAATTGAATATCTATATAATAAAATTATATAGATATTCATTTACTATTTATATATAATTTTATTATATAGATATTCAATTACTTATTAAGTTTTTATATTAATAAAATATAATTAAAACTCATAATTTGCTATTAATCATTTTAATATTCACATAATGATATAATATAAATTATTTAAACGTTTTTACATTATGGTGAAATACATCTTATACGTACAGTTACTATTTTAATTATTAACTACTGGAATGCTCATGAAAATTTAATCACAAAAAAGGAATTAAATATGCGGCAACAGATGATACTCCACAATTATTTATATACACAATATACATTATCTACTCTACGCTAGATTCAAACTACAAATAAATATATTTTTTTGGAATATATAAATATCTATTCGCTAGGCATATTCGATTATGATAATACTGAACCTTACATCTAAATATTGCAATCTGATAAAATCTGGTCATTTTTATAATGATACCCTAAATTATAACAGTTAAACATTTTTACACCGATATACACAGAGATAGTTAAATGGAATGTACTATATCACTAAACATAAATATTATTTGTATCCTTATCGACAATCACACAAAATAAATTTTATAGTTTAGCTCAAGAAACTGGTAACTCAATACCTAAGTAATTGGCAAAGCAAATCAATATATACATGACATATATCAATATGAAAATAGTGTCTTAAAAAATATACAATATGAAATAGCTCTATTCGAATATAGGAACCAGAACCTTAATTTTTCAAATTAAATAGCATATAATATTCTTTTATGTTTTTTATATTCGAGTTTATTATGAATAGTGGAATTATCACTGTTTAGTGATCTTTATATACTTCTCAGCCCCTAATTGTGTACAATTTGTATTAAATAAATATAGCGGTGAATTTGCAAAATAATAGATAGAGACCAATGCCAATATTCTGTTTCTATATTACCTCCACACTTATCAGTTTGTATAAACCGATTGCATGCGTCAGACAGATAAGCACGCTGTTGGCACATACTAAGTGTGGTAAAAGCATAAAAATAAACAAGAACAAATTATCGACAACTCTACGAGAAGAATCATTCTCAATATATATATATATATATATATATATATATATATATATATATATATATATATATATATATATATATATATATATATATATATATATATATATATATATATATATATATATATATATATATATA
>DWMZ01001652.1:0-15836 GCA_018249855.1 Eueides tales michaeli
TTAATGCTAGAATAATAAATGAATATGAAAAATGTTCAAATTTTGGATGAGGTATGTCGTGGTGCAATAGAGAGTAGAAAATTAAATATTTAATATTTTTATTTCTTTGCCGTGGCAACAAGGCAGCGTTAAGTTTTGTGAAATTGTGTATGCTGAGTACACGCAATGCCTTAAATTCGATGGAAACAGAGTAACGGAAGTATCTTTATGATAATAGTATCTTACCAATAAGTTGCCTCTGTCTTGCCTTTTGCAAGGTACAGGTTGAAACTGATAAAAAAAATATTAATAAAACTGGGGTGAAGCCGCCGGTTGGGCCACCAGTTAATTCATACAATTAAAAACAGAATTACCAAATTTAGCGTATAAAATATTTTAAATATTTTTAGAATGACATCTAAATCGTTATTCTCAGTCATATCTAATCCATTTTGCCACATGAAATATCCGCTATATGGCCGTGGTTGATGAAAGCAGTTGACCCTTGCGAATTAAGCGTGTCTAAGGTCTTAACACTAGGATCTCTCTGCCTGTCCTACATATAGTAGAATATACAGCGTGATACAGAGAGAGACCGAAGATAAATACACAATGCTTTAAGCCTGTTTGTTTTTCAAAACGTCGTTGCTCACATTATGCTACGACAGGTTTTCAAAAGCCCATCCTTTATTAAGCTGACGAATCGTTTTAATTGCATAGCGCTTTAGACGCAAATGTCGCTCTTGAATTTACTTGAAATTTCAAAAGAAAGAAACAATTCCCTTTGAAATTAACGTTCAGACAGGTTTTGTTTTTAGCTAGCTATAAATCCCGAGGCAAAATGAGGGGTGTTATAAGTTTGACCTGTCTATCTGTGGCCCCGTATCTCTTGAATATTCAGCCAATTTTTATGCATTTTTTTAAAATCAAAAGCCTTGTTTGTCGCGGTTCTTTTTAACTATGTTTTATGAAAAACGAATTAGCAATCAGCAATTAGGTAAAGGAAGCTTAGGATCCTAGTGACAGTCCGTTCCGTTTCGGACTTTCCGTCAAATTTGATGCATTGGATATTGAGTGGAGAATTTAGGTATTTCATTTTCTTAAGCGATTATTGAACCCACAACCAGTCACGTTTATATCCGCATGTTTATGCCACTGCGATCGAACAGGCCTCTAACATTTCATAATCTGCTTTGTTTCATAAACAGGACAATTGAATATTTTTTTAAAACTTATATCATGTTTAGAGCTAAGTAAGTGAGTAAACAAAACACAGTATAATAAGAAGGCACGTTTCACGTAGAAACGGTTTAATCAAGAGAATAATCGACGACATAAAACATTTCAGCTGGTAAATGACTACGTTTAAAATTGGCTTCATTTTCCTTTGGATTTTTTTTTACGAAATTGTTTTATTATTTTATTTTATAAACACAGGCTTATTCCAGCTTCTTCCTCATGGTACAGTAGGCAAAGGAACTTATTAAAATACTTCCTTTTCTTATTTTCCGCCGATAGTTTGAGACATTGCGTGTTGTGTGGCGGAAATCAACGCCGCGCTTTGCTTCGTTTCCTATATATAACCTGCTATAGGCAAAATGAAGCGGCAAAAATAAAGAGTTTGTTTGATCGAACGCATTTATCTCAGGAAAGAAAGAATTATAATTCTTATTGTATCGGATATTCATTTACCGATGCTTGTTATATCGAATCATTTTGGACATAGACAATATCTTATGTGACATACACAGCTCTTAGTTATGTTCACCAAGCGGAAAAAGTCGCTGGTATATGCTAGTACAGATATAAAAAAATGAGCCAAGTATTTCTTTATTTTTTCATATACTGGCACGATAATAAACAGTAAGTACTAAATTTCAGTCGAGTCATTATATGAAATTAGCAAAAGTTTTTGAGCTTTACGTCCATTTAAGCCTGTTATGGTTTTCATTTCAAAATGGACATTATTCTTCCCACTTTCTTTCTCTAATTACAAACGTTTACAACTAAAATTAGCGAATGTATACTTTTTCATATGGAATCAAGGCTTACACACCTACACATTTTAAGGTAGGCAGGCGTGGAGTTGAGCTCCGCCACTCAACACGTAATGCGTTTAGAATTCTTCAGAAAGTGGGGAACGAAAGTATCCTAATGGGAACAAAGTGTCTTAACAAATTCTCTCTGCCTATCCTCTATGTACAGGATACATCATGAAACTAAGAAAAAGCAGTTAAGGAAAACATAGTGTTGACACTCTAAAAAATCAAATTTGATATATGAAACTGTAAATAAACTCGGGAGTGCAGGAACCACCAATAGATAAATTCCTACATAAACAAAAAAAGGACTATCAATTTTACTTCTTAAAATTCACGCAAACAAAGTAGCAAAAAACGAGTATAATATAAAGCTCATTTCAATATTATTCTCATTAGATTCTAAAGCAACTCGCGCAAGATTACCGTTCAAAGTAAACATCTCTAAATAATATGTAAAAAAAGATTCAAAATTCGTTAACCAACGAACGTCTAACCGCGCAGTAATTATTCTGAGCTTTCAAATACATATGACATACGCCCTTTACAGCAAAGAATATTATTATGTACATAATTCATTTATATACTTTACATTTAATAAACTCGAAAGTTGTGGGTTGAGTATCTACTCGTAAGTATGTGCATTTCAATAACTTTTCTGTCGGGGACGTTCTTGTGGATAAAATACAGCGTTTTGTTAAACTATTCAACGCATAATTTTTGGAAGCATAAGGCGAAAGTGGAGTGACTTAACATTAGGTTCCCTTCGCCTTTTTATGCAGAAATTAGCGTGAACCTTCCCATTTATGATACAAAACGTCAATATTTCCAAAAGGGATTATGGTCTGTAAATACAATCTCTGTCAGTTCAATGCCACTTGGAGAGATAAACAAAAAACAAAGGACACAAGGCATATACCTCGTGTTCACAATGTTCTCTCTAGTTTCATTCTACCTACCCTAAAACTCATACAAGGATAAATAGCAGTACCTATTCACTCATCTCTCACCCCACAGTTGACCTCGACCACTCTGCTACAAAAAATGTGAATAAAAAAGAAGTCCCTAGAAAACCCTGAAAAAATATTTTAAAAATAATCTACAGATATGTCAAATTTTAAGAGCATCAACTAATACCTTCATCACACGTAGAGTACCTTTTATATATGAAAAGATTTTTTTTCTATATAAATATCATAGAACGTGCCTCACTCAGATTGATACTGTATTTTTGACGAGCCGTGAGAACTTACATTTACAACAGCATCTGGAATCAGGCATATGTAATCTAGGCTAAGACCTCATATATTTATATGTATTTATACAAATAGTAGAGTGACTGGCTGTGCCCAACGTCTGTTGGCTTAATTCACGCTGGAGCAAAAAAATAATTAACTTTCTTCTTTCCCTCGCTTTTGTAACGAGACAAAGCGCGGCATAAAATCTGCCATTTAAGTGGAACGTCTTGTAAAATGGAGAAGCTTTCTCTAGCCCGGTATCTGCGGAATACAGCCTTAAGTTATGTTAAACAACTAGTTTAGCAAAGTCTCGATGTCTATCAAAGTTACCATGTACTCGTAAAATAAAGGTGACATGTTTAAGCAAATTCAATAAATCTAAGCGAAGTGAAGCTAACTAAAGTGAATTACGGTTTTGGAAACCGCGTTATCTTCTAGCTTCTGTATGATAAAATGTGATGTTTGCGAGTTCTCCTCCCATCAAAAATATGTAGAAAGTACATACTTTATATGTATTTTCATACACTGGTGCTGTAATATCAGTAAGTACTCAGTTTCAGTCAAGTCATTATATGAAATTAACAACAATTTTCACGTTTTGCGTCCATTTGAGCCCGTAATGTTGTTTCCATTTGGAATATTATTTCCTACTTATATTTATTTGTAAATGTTTACCACTAAAATTAACGATCATAATTTTTTCCATATTTTTTCCAAACAAATGGAACTTCTGGAAGTTCCATTCGGTGGAAAATGGGAAATGAATGTCTTAATGACTATAATAAGACATACATTGTTGTAGAGATGTTTTAATGGAGTTATTCAGATAAACTGATGATTGAAGATGCAATTCCTCGATTACAAAATGATTCATTGTATCTTGTTACTCTTTGTTTCAGCTTTTGCCAACGTAAAGTTTCCGTGTCGATGTTTAATTTATAGTGTTTTTTATAAACAGGCACAATAATAGCTAAATTATAACAAAATTATGGAAATTTTGTCATATATAGTAGCTAATTGTAACCATATCAATAAGAAAATCATAAGGAAAATAAAAAATGAAGAAGAATAGTAATTTATTTCTTATAAATACTAGACAGTAATAAATACCTTTATGCCTATGAGTGAAAGTTTACTTAACGGTGCTTTGTATGCATATGCGTTCATAAATTTACAAAGGTAATTAAGCTCCGGCGGACTTCAAACGTATATTAATAGGTTTTCAATGAACACACATATGGCTTAGTGTATTTTGAATATGATCTGCCGAGAAGAGGTTTAAATCTGTAGAGGCTCTCCTTAGATTTCGTCTGTATCCCGCATAATATAATATAATATTTCTTTATTTCAAAATTTGTGGTTAACAAAAACGTAATAACGATAATAAAAACATAATAAATTTGTCAATTGTTCCCGATTCTCTCAGCTGCATATAAATTACTTTGAGTGGCTCTCATCGAGAGTCACTCAAAGTAATTTATAAAGTTTATAATGAAACGCTTCTACAATTTAAACAACCGACTACAAGAATTTTGGAAGGTTACTAAAAGTTAAGCAAAGTTTAAATTTATATTATAAGTTTGTTATATTTGTCTCCTTAATTTATCACGTACAAGAAAACAGTAGTCTTCCCTCCAAATAGTTATCTCGCACATGGCAAAGTAGGCAGAGGGAACTTGGGTACCTAGTGTTAAGATACTCCGTTCCTACTTTCCGCCGAATTTGAGGCATTGCGTGTTGAGTGGCGGAACTCAACGCCGCGTTTTGCCTTGTTACCACAGAAGAAATGAAAACATTAAATATTTAAATTTAAAATATTAAATATTTCATTTTTTGGAGTGGGGATCCAATCCACGATCTGTCGTATTTCTCAACGCACGCTTGTGCTTCTGAGTCAAGGCCTCAAGTTCTAATGTTCTTAACTAACATTTATGGTTCCCCAAAGTAAGTCCTCCAAAGTTACTAGGAACTATTAACTAGAATTCACGTGTCTTGAACTGTTCAAAGTAACTTGTAAATTGTCAACGGGTCCTTACAGTTATTATATGATAATATTACATTTTGGTCCATCGATCAAATAAATTGATCAACTTATATACTTTCTATGTATACTACATATTATTAGTAGTTATATATTGGAATATTAGAGGAACATTTGCGCTTGACATTGTCCTGTCGAGAGAATAAGGTCTTTTATAATTGAGCTGATCTATAATAAAAGTAATTTAGAAGCAACGCTACATACCGTATTTTATATGAAATTTTCAAGCGGCAAATATTTTTTTACGTATAAATATAGCAGGGCAGGCGATGGAACATAGGAATCTAAGTGCTAAGCCACTCCATTCAATATTATGTGACATTATCTGTCACAAGCAATTACTTATACTGTAATAACATATACCAGACGCCCTTGGAGGACAAGAGTGAAGACCATACACTACATTTACAGATATTATTAAAATAATCATATTTTTTTAGCTTCACACTCTATCATAATAAGATAGACAAAGGGAACTCTACGTCAATACTCTCCATTCTCCACTTTACGTCAAATTGTCTCGTTTCGTCACAGAAGCCAGAAATTGAAAATATGAAATATTTCACTCTCTCGAATGGAGATCGAACCCAAAGCCATTTACTGTCGCACGCTTTTTCTCCTGTGACACGATAGACCCAATTCAATATACATTTAAGTAGTCGTAATATATATTTTTAATAAAATACTCTTATACAGAAACCTGTGAATCCTACTCACTGAAAAACATAAACCCGCAGGCCAGTCCTAATTAAACACACTATACAATACATAAACACTTTGTTTGCTTTACATATTATGTTATAGTAAATATTATTCTAATGTCTATTTTGAAGTCCTATCATTTTAAAGACTACTAAAGGACCCGCGCGGTTTTGCCTGCTTAACCTACATAAATATTAATTGAATATATAAATAATAACTGATAACTTTGTTAAATATTTTTACTATTTTTAAAGTGTTATTCCACACTTAGGAAAGGACGATTTCCAAGAGGCGCGAGTTCAAATCCTGCTTCGTTCAAATTTTTATACGTTTTTAAATTTAGTAACTTTGTTAAAGTTGCTGCATTTTATTTTTTTATAACAAACAAGGACTGACGCTACAACCACCTCGTATACAGTTACAGACTTCACGTCAACTGCGCCACATAGAAACCATACTACAGATAATATTTAATATTTACGTTGTTACAATACATTTTGCTCGCAGACGGCGTTATAAAGTGGTTTCAATAGCAAATTGATTATATTACTGAAGACAATATTGAGTCGATGCTGAAAACCTATTTGTTGAGCGTTAACCTGTTGCTGTTATTTTTTTGCGTCTTTCTGTACTTCGCATATAAGAGGGTAGGCAGTGGGAACCTTGGAAATTAGCGTCCCCTTATCGTTCAATATTTCCGTTTTTTCGCTTTGGTAACGAGGTAAATCGCAAAATTGAGTTCCACCACTTCTTTCGTCTCTATGTGTGTGTGTAAGATTTTATATAATGAAGAAGAAGAATTGTATATAATGTAGTAGAAAAATATCCTTCTACGTAAACTTTAAGCCCAAAACAATAAAAAATATAATACAGATTCAAATTATTTTTATGAAAAATTTCATACATTTTCAAATTTCCCCAGTTGGCTATAACGATAGGACGTAAAGGATCCAGGTGGATTTTTACGTTACCGTTAATTTTCATGCAATGTTTCTTATAATTCACTCTCAACAGTAATCTACGTAACGTAAAATGCAATTAAATTGTATTATGTGGTCAAAACAAATATTAAAAATATATTTCTTGCCTAAAGGTTTGTTGCCTGTCTAGTATATATACAAACTAAATAATAAATAAAAAAATACTTTATATAAACTTACATATTTAGAAGTTTCTATTACGGCTCTGAAATTATGAACTAGATGATTTCATCATTTTTGAGTCGTAATGATACTTTTCTTTTATTTTGTTATTTTTTTAAATAAATGTTAAAACAATTGTCATGAAATTTAAGAGACACTCTCCTTAAACATGAGGCACGATGTGAAATTACAATCACCAAAATCTGTTCAAATTTGTACTTGGACAAAAAATTAAAAAACATACATATTGATGACCCTCTATTTGAAATCGATTTAAAAATAAAAATCGGGAACGAAAGTATTTTAATCAAAATAGCCTCCCCTACCACGTGCGGAATACAGCGTGAAGTTAAAAAAATACCTCTAATTGAATAATTCTGAATGAAAATCTTAATTAAAGGAACGACGACATACTGTTTCTTTACCATTAACACTCCTTGACAGCTCCATAGCTGTCTATGAGCTATTGAAGATAGTACTTAGTAAATGAGGATCGTGTTCATTAGACAGAAATAAGGAAAGTATTCTTGACTTATAATTACGTGTTCTTTATAAGATTTAGCTAAAGTAGTAATGTAATAGTAGAGGCCTGCGATGGCGCAGAGGCACAAGTGTGTGATTGTAACAGCGACAGGTTATGTTGTGGGTGTAAATAAAGGCCGAATCCACGACGATAGCTCGTCCATAAAACGAAATATATATAACCGCCATCGCATCATAGTATATTTAGTAAACAAAGTTTAATACTTAACAGATACCCATATTTAAACCAATAATACATTTTTACCAAGTTTGCTTAAATAATATTAAATAAATATTTGAATGTCAAACGGACGAAGCTATCTACTTCAAATTTCTACTATCATTTTGATACAAAAAAGTTATAAGTCTCAATTGTATCGCCGATAGTACCCACTTATACCAACTAGCTCACTTACACTAGTCTACTTACCGTCCTGCAAACAAAAACAATTTACTTTCAATAAAGTTTATACTCGTACAATTTCTATAGTATACTAACATTTTAATCATATTTAACAAAATTCTCTATATAGACTTTAGTTAATTTTGATAAAATTTAGATTGAGTACGGAGTGTCTTAATACTACTGCCCTACTATGCGGGAAAAAGTGTTAAAACCATATAAATATTTTGTTAATCGAGTGTCGACTAAATGTTCTTACAACACCTGAATGTAAATAGGCCTTCGACAAAATCAATATCGTCAGTGAACGCTGAATTTAGTTGATACTGTCATGATTTGTAGAACGTGAGTCTCTTTGATCTCACACGTCCCTTGAATACTTAACAGTTGGTTACATTTTAATACTACCCTTCCACTAAACTAACCATGTAGCTCAGCTGTCTCATGTCTGCTAGCTTTAGCGGCTTCGACTCTGAAGCCATATTGTAGTTAGTATGAATTGTGTATGATATATGATCATCTCAAGGATCCGAGGTGACTCTGTCCACAAGAACAGTACATAGCAGTTATATAGAAACGTTTAATATAGGCTATAGTCTTCCTCCATAAATAAAACGTGTACTTACAGTAATGACAATAACAACATTTTCAAGGGAACCACCCTTAAGGTTTTGATTACTTAATTAATTACATAAAAAAATAGTAAATACATATAGTATATGCTCGTATCTCTTGAAAATGTTGATTTAAAATTTCGTTTTCTGAATATTTTATATTAACTTAATCTTGATACATTTATGTGATCTCGAATTATAAATACCTTGACTGATGGATGTGCAAGTAACAGAGTGATATTTTTTATCTAACAAAAATTTGTATAAATACCACGTAAATACAAATAAAAGCGTAACTTTATTTATATCATATGAAGGCGTCACTCTTCCACTGGAATGAACTCCTTATAGCATCGACAGACCCTTCACCAACCCTCGATCTATACCCGATATTCGGAAACCCCTAATTCATCGGTACAGGTTCAGCGCTTTGATCTTGTTTCAACTGAATCATATATAATATGTAACTGTTCCAACAATTATAGTAATTTTGTTTATTAATTTAGATTTTTCTTGAGATTACTTTGTGATAATCTTTATAATATTGATATTCATTTCCTTCTTATTAAAAAAATCACGATGTATTCTGTATTGTAGTAGTAACTTAGTAACATATATTAATGGATAAATTAGGCGTTTATAACGAATGTTTGTAAGACACAATCGTCGTTTTTTATTTTGTGTTGGCATATTTTGCCAATTTGATACAAAATTAAAATATTTTATAAGCAAGTGAAACTTAGAAAATTTGTTTTCTTTATTGCGAATAAAATTATTAATACAATTTGCATGTTTTGTTATAGTTAATAACAATCACCCTCTGGTTATGCAAATATTCATATTCCGGACATAATTTTACAAGAACAAGTTACAAGTAACCGTCGTGACGCAGCGGCATAGTGTCTGTTTATAAGGCGGTTGTGGGTTCAATTCCCACTTGGGTGAATATATAATTTTCGTTTTTTTTTCACAAAGATAAAAAAATCTTTTCTTTAAAATATAGATACAGCATTCAACATGCATTTTCTCAATGGCTGGGAGTGGAGAACGGAATCTTAACTCTAGGCTACTTTTGTCTTCCCTCTTGATATGCCATTTTAATAACAATATATGGAGTAAAAAAACTTAATACTTACTAAAATATTGATATAATATTTTCTTTATAATATCAAAAAGTATAATACAATTAAAACATAATTGCTCTTCGTATTCAGACTCAGCGAAATAAAGCGTCAAACTTGTTTTCATAATTAACTCACGCAACAAGTGACCGGCGTTTAATTGAATGCGTATCAATGTTCTCTATTTCAGCTATATTAGAGTAAGAGGGTCGCGGGAGCTCTGAAGGGCTCCCGGGGGTTTTTTATCGCTATCGAAAATAGGCAAAAGTTTTATCGTAGAACACTCGGTTCACAAAAGGTATTGCTGTTTGACTCTAAGATATATTGATACTTGGATAGGATTAGTTTGTTTTTTTGACAATTATTGTTATATATTTGTCAAATAATACTTAAATAATATTTTTGTCAAAATAGGAAAATTAAAAATTAAAATTTAAAAACACCCGTGGCCGAATATACCATATACTTGCCAAGTTAAACTATAGCTTTTATCTCTATAACTTCTAATCGAACTTTCACAAACTATTTTTTATTTAGTTATAAACCACCGCATTACAAACGATCGTACTGATAAAAAAAACCTCACTTAAATCGGTTCATACAGCCCGACGGACATGTCAAACTTATATATTATAACACCCCTCGTTTTGCGTTGGGGCGGCGCGTTTTTTTTTCTGAAAAAGTAAATAGGTATATTTATATGTATTTTATTTTTAAAGTACGCGTGGAATACTCAGTGCTTAAATACCTTTGCCTTAACTTTTCGTCACTTTAAAATGAAAACCAAGAAGAAGCCAAACTTCATCAACTTATTCGATTTTATATCGAGAGAAATATAATTTGACAGTAACAAACACTGAATTTGCTTAAGATTATGATTTGAATCTACGCTTTTTGCAGACATATTATTTATTATATATGTATAACAAATTATTTAGATGAATGATGAAGTGACTAACTTACAACAAATTGACAACACACAGCGGGCAGTGTGGGATGTAGAGTGTTGTAAATTCTACGGGAAACAAAGACAAGATATATTTAAAGTTTTACAGTTCAAGCAAACAAAGTAGCAGGCGGTAACTAGTACATTATTGAACCTCCTGTCATTGTCAATCTTAAGATAATAAATTAATGTTCGCGAAACTTTTTCTATCATTTGTCAAATACAAAGAATATTTCGCTCAGAACAAACAAATAAGCAAGAAATAACTTTTATGAGTTGGTACATAATTTTGTTTGTGACTCAGACAGGTAGGACTCGTCCTGCTGAAATAATTACACAAAGTACGTATACTTTATCTATACCTACGTATATTTATTTGAAAGTCATATTTGGTGTTTCTTCTATCTCTTGAAGTGAAACCACACATTGAGTGGCGGAAACTGACGCCGCGATTTGTCTCGATAGTGGAGCGAAAAAATGTAAATATTTAACTTCCTTGAGAGGGAATCGACAGGTTATCAAAATACAGAGAAATTTTGTCGAAGAAATTTCGAAAATGGATTTTTGAGACATATACATACGTACTTTTTAAATTGTTCGTTGCCAAATTAAATTAAAGGTAGAGGGATCTCTATTCTTCTTTCTCTTTATCTTTTAAATCGCATCTTAAACATAAAAAAATGTCACATACCAAACTCATAATTTTACAGAACTATGAGATGATATCAGTACGAAATACCTAAAATTCAGCAGAAAGTAGGGAACGGGGAAAGACACTCCGGTCCTAACACTAGGTCTTAAGTCCTTCAGCCTACCCTGCCATGTGCGGGATACAGCGTGAAGCTGAGTATGACATAATATTTCCTACTTAGGTAAATCTTTAAGTGTTTATGTCTCAGGTCACTTAAACACTTAAAGATTTAAATTTAATTGAACAAAGCTAGAGTACAAGTACTCACACTCTGACCTACAACTTAATATACAATCATGTTTGTGTAACTTTCAACATTTTATTACACGAACTACTTACTTTTGATATTTCATATAAAAGAAGCTACGAAGGAATTTCTTATATAATCTTTAAAATTTTCTCCTTTATAGGTAAAGTCAATCATATTTATCATTGACTTTAACTAAAAAGCAGAAAATTTAATACAAACGAACGATTTTAGTTCAATAAATTTAACATAATCTTTGATCTGATCAAAAAAGTTAAATTTCAGGTAAATATCATTTATATATGCAATGTCGGAAATATCGGCGGCGGCGAATTAATTTCATTACCGGGTCAGAGCTGTTCAGTAGCTGTACTTAAACACTTTATTTAATGGGAGGTTTGATGATACATGTTACTAGATATATACTTCTAGGTGTCCACGTCTCATATGAACTAAAAGCTAAGTTTCCGCTTAAAATACAAGGTCTTATTCTCTAAGCTCTCACTATCAGGTAGCTTGCAGCTTCACGTCTTTTTTAATACAATACGAAGCTCCGAAACATTGTTAAACTTTTCCTAATTGAATATTTTGTCAAAGTCTCTACACAGGTTAGTTCTATAGTGGGTCAAACAAACGCCCAACTTGATACAGTTATAATTTATCAACTTATGAACTGTTTATTAACTGTTGTTTAAAACCACCAAATGTTTCTATGTAACAACAATAAAGTGGATTTTGCAACTCTACTGCAATAAAATTACTTCTACAAACTCTGTAAGGATGTCAATTGAAAAGAAATACCTACACTAACACTGTTAAATACAACAGAATATGATATATTTGATAATAGTTGAGGACTTTCGTGTCGCAGCGACACAAGCGTGAGACTGTAACCGACAGGTTGTGGGGTCGATCCCCACTCGAGAAAATTAAATATTTAATATTTTCAATTTAAATAATAATTTTTTTTATTTCTTCGCACTGGCAAAGGCACCACTCGACACGTAATGTCTTAAATTCGGCATACAATGAGGGATGGAAGGGGAACGGAGTGTCTTAACACTAGGTTCCCAAGTTTCCCCTGCCTACCTTGCGGGATACAACATGAAGTTTAGTTGAATGTTCGTAGTTTACCTTCGGGAGTTCAGCTTTACTGTAACAACTGAAACGCGAGGAAATTCTTGAATATTGAATAGCTTGAAGAGTCCTTACTGCTTTCAGGTTAGACCACTCTGTGGAATTCTACGGTACAGTGCATATTGTACTGTTTGGTGTTTGGTACGGAACGTGCACTTCTATTATTAAGTTATATAACTATACTCTACTCAGAGAGCCGTGATATTAAAAGTAAACAAATACAACAACAACGATATAAACAGATCACTTTGCAGGACACGATCAATAGAGTTAATATATATTTTATATAAAATACTAAACCACTTTCTTGCTAAATGATAATTATACTCTCGAATGTTTATACGTTTTCTAAAATAATTATTTTTCTTTCTCAACTGTGGAATATCAATTTTTATTTGTTATGAAAATAATAGAAAGTTGCCTACAGAATATCAGAAACACATAAATTTTCAGCTTCACGCTGCATACCGCACGTTGAAGGGTAGGCAAAATGCTCCGTTTTTGTCTTATTAAGTGAAAGGATATTGTAGCAAAGAGTATTATTCCTTTTATCATTCTACAGTTGTGAGAGATATAAATATATTCATAGTGATTGTATATCTTGCTACTCCACTTTGTGCAATGTTTGCTTGTTGGTATGCGGAGTGCGCTTGTATTATTAGGTTAGTGTCAGAAGTAGAGAATCTCAAGTCGAGTTACGTTTAGTGTTAAAGCTGTTGAGAATAACATTGTGAGATTTCTGTTTAAATTAGTTTTCAATATATTTAATGATGTTTTTTTATAATATATAACGGCGAAGCTGATATAATTAAAATCTTCTTACATTTTTAAAGTGCTATTCTATACTTATTGGAGCAGCTCAATGAGAATGTATGGCTTAGTAGTCTGAGCTCTTAGACTTCCAAGAATGCAGATTCAAATCAAGCAACGTTCAAATTTTCACGTTTTTTAAAATTAATATTTAAATTTATTAGTAATATAGTTATTATTGAAGAATACAGTTTTAGTTATATTTTACTATTACTATAAATTCCCTTTTATCGTGTTTCTGCGAAAAATCACAAGAGCCTACGATATATTTATTAATCATATCAGTGTATCGTTGTGGTGTGTCATCTGAGGACACAACCGTTCAATCAATTTCCACTGACTTAGAAGTATTGTATGATGAGGGGCGGAACTCAACGCCGCATTTCACCTCTTTACACGAGCGATAAAAAATAAATTATTAAATATTTCATATCCTCGAGAAGAGATAAAACCTACAACCTATCGCATTTACAGTCGCTTGTGCACCTGAATATAATTACTACAAAGATTTATCGTCAAAAAGCACGATAATTACAACTAATAACTTTATAAAACAATTTCTCAATACTTCAACAACTCGTATTGTCTACATAATACATATTTTTCTATGAAGTCTACAATTTCATCAATTATTTCAAGAGCTGTACGAGATAAATTAAAACGCTGAGCTTAAATTCAATCAGTCATTATCAATTAGACCGCTTCATATCAGAGATAAACACTTCGATTTCAATATTGAACAATAAATACTCAAAATTTGATAAATACCTACTTTACGAATTACAGTTAATTAGCGGCCTGTTCGTGACTTCTCTTGCTTTGACTATATAATTTTCTGTTTACTATTATTTTTGTTGAACAAAATAATTTATATTGGTACAGTTTTCTTATTTATGTACTAATTGGAATAAAAAACACTATATTTTAGAAAAAAAATTAAATATAGAAATAAGCAAATTAAAGTACATTTAAGCAACAGAGAAAAGAGGTAGATTTTGTAAAGAGCTTAAAAGCATCGGCGCAAAACTCTGAATGGGCTTTTCCTGTTTACGACTGTCGTTCGTTTGTTTCATTTGAACTTTCTCTAGGTGTTATGGGAGTTTTTATGGGATTTAATTATTTACAATTGATATCTTGAAACTTTGGACTGTAGAGTTTGTTATCAATTTGTTGTAATTTTGTAAGAAATAAGAGATCATTTATTTTAAAGAAACTTTAAATAATTATTCCACACTTAGAATTGATTTTTTTTAACAAGCTTATATTAGTTTCAGTCATCATATTATTTTTATCGTGTATTGTTTAAGTAATCATGTTTTGATTAGACTTCAAAAGGTTGAAGACTATTAAATTATGGGACTGTATTAAATTATAATACCCGCAGCACTGGTGCCACGTTGGAACTAGTATTCCTATGTAACGCGATATCTTACTTTGTAAGCTGAGTGACGCGATATCTTACTTTGTAAGCTGAGTGACGCTAACAGATAAAAACAAACGAATGACGGTTGAGCTGTATGAATTTAAATTTAGAATTTCTAATCAAAAAGGAGAAAAATTTGACATAAGTGTGATATTTATTAAATTATTGTAAGAAATTATGTTTTACTAGAAATAGTCTTCACATATAGAATTGATATAAGCTAATAAAATAAAAATAAAATGAAAGCAAAAAAATGAAAAAATATATCATAATAAAAAACGTATGTGTCTTATCTACTTATTTTATAACGTCGATAAAAAACAACTCCTTTTTGGGATTCTGTGATATTCCTAACTCACGACCCTTAAATTGTTTTTTAAGTATTTAGAGAAATGAGCGTTATTGGAATTTGTTGGATATTATTTAAAATAATAGCGCCTTATATATTTTTGAATTTCGTTTTCAACCTTTCACCTTGCACCTTACTACGCCTTACCTTACTCTACCTAACTTTTCATTGTTTTATGATATATTCTCTGTCCACGACAGTTAGGGGTTCATTTCACTTAGGGGTATTTTATTTTAATTATGTATATACATTGGAAATTATATGCGTGTACCTTTTAAAAATTTGAGTTGTAAGAATCAAAACCACCCGTCGTAGAATTCGTTCAAGGGCTCTGACCACTAAGCGATACGTTCACACCAAGCTACATCGAAATTCTTGTATTCTCGTTGCAACTTATTTATAGAGATGATAATTCTCTGTAAAGAGATATTT
>DWMZ01001653.1:0-15834 GCA_018249855.1 Eueides tales michaeli
TATATATATATATATATATATATATATATATATATATATATATATATATATATATATATATATATATATATATATATATATATATATATATATATATATATATATATATATATATATATATAATTACCATTAGATTAATATGTCAACTTTTTATATTGTGCTTTTATATTGATAAATACTAGAGCAGACAGTATACAGAGCTTAGAAAGTTAGTACTAGATGCCTATCGTGGCGCAGAAGTATAAATACTAATAGCAACTATGATAAAATTGTGTCTCACATCAATGTGTTTAGACTGCTTGTGAGCTTAATGATTATTTACCATCTTTAATGCATGTATTTGTATAAAACAGATTCCAAATACTGCAAATATATCCTGCTTCATAACTACTTAAAGCTACCGTTCCTTGCTTTTTGCTCTTCCAAGAAATGGTAGAACCTGATTTCACAAAAAAGGACCTGAATACAAACTTCTGTCTGAGGAATCATTGGCCCAATCTTCATGTATAAAACTTTCTTTACCACTTTCTGTCTTATAATAGATATTGCTTACTGGACAACGCTGCATGTTATCTATAAAGAAATAAATAAACATTTTTTTATGAAAGAGACAAGGCAAACGGGCGTACGGGTCACCTGATGGTAAGTAATCACTGTCGCCCATGGCCCCGTGTAACAGCAGGGGAGCTAAAGATTCGTTGCCGGCCTATAATATGGATAGTCACCGGGGCCTGGCATTACCTATTGCGAAAAGCAGTGGCCAAAGCCACTACTTAATGCCGGTTTTAAATGCCGGGGGTGGTAATAATCCGGTCAAATCTGCCCATGCGTATTGCTATTGCTGACTACGTGACTTTCCCACACGTACTTTAGTCGCCTCTTAAGACACCACCAGTACCAAGGTGATCCTATTCTAAGCCAGAATCACACGGCAAATATATAACTAGATACTATTCACGAGTGAGTGTAAAATCTAAAACTATCGTATGAAAACAGCATTCCAACTGAGCATACAACAAACATTCGTTAGCAGTTCTAGCTCAACAAATAATAAAATAGAAAACTACTTTCACATTAAATAAAATTATAAAATTTTGTTTCCGATCTTCGTTAGTGGGCTTCTAAAGCTCAACTTTCAAGTACGCAAAAAACTTTTACTCTTAACTTGAATAGTAAACAGAACAAAATTTCGCTACAAATGAATTTACAATAGCGTCGTTTTCGACAGGAGTAACGTCTTTCGATAGTCAAAATCGGTACAGAGCTTTTTCATGTTAGAAGTGCGCTAACATGAAAAAGCTGTACACCGATTTTGACTATCGAAAAAATGCGTGCGGGTAAGAGCGCTTAATGCCTAAATTTTGATACATTATATGAGAGGTGGCAAAAATCAACTTTGCGATTCGTCTTACATAGCTAGGAAATGAAAATTACTATTTTTTCAGCATCACGCTATATCCCGCACAAGATAGGGTAGGCGGAGGTAATTTGGGAACTAAGTCTCAGGACATCCCTTATCGCTCCCAACTATTCCCTGAATTTAAGGCATTGCATGTTATGTGACAGAATTCAACGCCGCGCTTTGTTGTTACTAGCAAAGAAATGAAAATATTAAATATAACATTTTCTTGAGTGGGGATCAAACTCACAACCGGTCGCAAAATAAAATATTTAATATTTTCATTTTCTTTGCCGCGATAATAAAACTATGCCTCAAATTCGATGGAATGTTAGGAACAGAAGCGTCCTAATAGACAAAAAGTATCTTGACCCTAGGTTCCCTCTGTCAACCCTGCCAAGCGTGGGATACAACGTGAAACTAAAAAAATATATTTGTGGAATATAAACGTAAATGTCCTCAAGACGTAAATAAGACCTTAGCAATTTCTTATCTAATAATTGAAATCACAAATAGTTATTGCAAGCCGTTTTAGATACATTTCAAGGGATTTTTATGTTTTTTTTTATCTTTTTAGGCGTTGTCTTAAGAGAATCTGATAAATTTCCATTTTCAAAGATCGTCTTAATGTTGTTTCAAAAACATTATATTGGATGTTAAAATAGAATTTCATTTTTAATTTAACACAACGAAAATATTTTTATAAAAAATATATCTTTCTCATTTGCAAAATTTAATTTCCCCATATGCCATCCCGTCCATCCGATATCGTCTATGGCAGGTTAAGTGGAGAGAATCTAGTGTTAAAACACTCCGATCCCATTAAGACATTTCCGTTCCTAACCTTGGGCTGAGTTTTGGAGACATTACGCGTAGAATAGCGTAATTCACCGTTGCGCTTTCCCTCGCTAGGAAATAAAAATGATAAATATTTCATTACCTCATGTAAAAATGGAACCTTCAACCTGTCGCACGTTTGTGCTCTTGCACCATGACAGGCCTCAAGATGCATAATATGACTTAACCAGAATTTTCATTTTTCAATCTTTATAGTACTAAATCAAACTCAAGCCCACTATCTCATATAAGAGTCACTATAACCTTTGTAACTTACAAGTAAATTTGATTTTAACGGCATGCTCAGTTCGTATAGAAACGTTTAAGTTCGCTGAATCAATTTGCCACTCCGGTAACTGACTGTAGTTAAATTCACGAGGAACTTTAGAGGTTGTGCTTTTCTTTACGTTGAAAAGTGGAAACAACTTTGTAATCTACTTGGATTTACTTCCGTTTGTCAATTTGCGTACAATTTATTTATACTGTTCTTAGCTTCACACATGTACACCAATGCGATACCCATAGGGGTATTTTCCGGGGTATTATATATGTGAATAAATAAATACCGGAATTACCGGAAATATATACTGGGGTATTGTCACGTATCCTGAACATAGTAGAGGCCAGTACAGGATAGGTTGTGGGTTCAATCACCACTCGAATACATAAAATATTTAAAACTTTTAATTTAATTCTTAAATATATATTTATTTTTCATTTTCGGCGTTCTGGTACGAAGACAACGCGCGTCATTGATTGCCGCCTCTCAACAGGCAATGCCTTAAATTCAGCAGAAAGTGGAGAACGGAACGGAGTGTCTTAATACTAATTTCCTGAGTGCGTTCTGTCTACCCTGCCATGTGCGGGATACAGCGAGAAGCTAAGAGAGAGAGAGAGAGAGAGAGAGAGAGAGTATATTTTATATGTTCAATTCTACTACAATAGAATAAACTATTTATAACAAGATTATTTCAGCTAAGGTGAAAAGGATTGCGTAAATCCATATATGTGCCCTAAATATAGGGATCTAAGAGATAAATGGTGACGGACGAACGCACTGAATTGTTTTTTATTTTGAGACGGCGCCATCTATATGTTAATAGCTCTTATCTTAGAAGAAAAGTAGTTATAATTAAGAATTGACACGTGAGATATTTAAGCACCCTAGCAAACTGTTACCTCATGTACGAGTACATATAGAAAGTAGATAGTAATCAAGTAATTAATATGAAACTTGAACTTAAGGTCAGTTTTGGCGCAGGTTCAATCGTACGACTGTAAATACAGGCTTGGACAGCTAAAGGGTTCGATTCGTACTCGAGTAAAAGAAATATTTCATATTTTTATTGTAATCTCTCTGGTACGGAGACAAAGCGTTGAGTTCCACTTCTCAATACACAATGCCACAATTCCGTGGTAAGTGGAAAGAGGCCATGTTTAAATGGGAACAGAATACTCTGCCTATGCTTATATGTGAAGGATACAGCATGAAGGATGAAAAGAAAAAGCTATAAAAAATGAAACTACGTAATTTAGCATTTCATGGATTTATTGTTCGTAACGGATCTATCGTGTTAAAAGGTGAACTGATAGAGGTAATGCTGGGACCACTTGAGCAATAAAACTATTTTCTGAAACGGCAGCAATTTTAAATTGATTTTAATATTAATTAATATCTGAAGCGAAACCCTAAAATATCGTAAATTATAATATAAATAAAAAATCGCCTGTCGAGGGTTTTTACCAGTTTCAATACATTATTGCAAGACGAATGGAAATATATAAATTTCATTTTAAATTTTTTCAATTTATTATTAGTACTGCCAGTTCTCAGGTTTTGCCAATTGTCATAACTATAGGTCCAAGAAAAGTATCCTATATGTTATGATGCAGTTAATTTCATACAAAATGCAGCTAAGATGGTCGTATCTTTTCATTGCGTTAACTTAAATCTTATTTTTTTCCATAGGTACTTGAACAGACTGTGGACTTAAATATTTGATATATATTTCAGATTCATATCTCCACTAGAAATATAGAGGAGTTTGATATGACAAGATAAATAGTTTTGCCGGACGGACAGACCGACAACTAAAGTAATCTTATCCGTTTCTTACTCTTGAATTACGGAACCCTAAACCCCGAAATAGTTTTGTTACACAAATGGAATCACTTTGATTGATATACTTGTTTCCGTCGCAGATATTTGTCATAACGAATATATATTTTTAGGTCGCCATTTCTTGTCTTTTGGTACGTTACACTGACGTAAATAAATCTTTGTTTCAGTTATTAATTTTGATCTTTTGAAATTTGTGGATGATAAATTAAATATTTAATTTTAGCAGAAAAGTAAGACGGAATATAGTGTTGAGACACTCAGTTCTCTAATTTTCTCATTATTGCATGTAAAGTAGGGGGACGCCGCTGCTTTTATAACATTCAAACACATCTGGTACAACAGTATCAAAGCGCATAAATAAATACAATTTGCCCCTCCGATTTTAAATTGAATCTAAACCTTTGTAGCCTGTAGTATTAAAATATGAGTGCTTCAGCTGCTGCCTACTTACATGGGTTTATTAGACAATTAAACATAATATATCAATTACTTATGGTGAAAAAAGTTTTTTTTTATTATTTTTCTCGGTCTAATAATATATTTTCGACTCGTACCGTTCTTGCGTATATTTGGATTAATATTTATCTACAAAGAGTATATTTGTTATTCAGTTGAGACTGATAACAAGACAGGCTTAAGATTCGATGCCCACGCGAAGAAATTAATATTTAATATTTTAGTTTCTTCCCTCTGGTAACAAGGCAAAACCCAGTGTTGAGTTTCGCCACTTAACACTCAATGTCTAAAATTCGGCGGAAGGTTCCCAAGTTCCCTCTGCCTACCCTGCAATATGTCTGCCAGGGGATACAGCCTGAAACTGATAAAAACATGTAATGGAATCTAAATACACGCTGTAAAAAGCCAATTATCGCTAAATTGCACAACGACAATATCAAAGCAAAAAAAATACTGTACAAAATGATTCATCGCATCTTAAATTTTACTAAATTGAAGTATACATTATTTATAAGCTAAAAAAGTCTGTTTTGGGAACCCTTTAGCCACTAATAACCTATTTCGTGTCACGAACACCGGCTGAATTTCATTTACATAGGCTCAGGGCGATATCTCGTAAATAATATTATATAAGATAGTCTTTTTTAGTATGTCTTTTAGAATATAGTTCCTACACATATATAGCAAGTAAAGGAGGAAATGGCTTTAAATAATGCTAATAGATCTTACTTTTAACCCGAGATGGTATGTGATTGGTATACAGGATTTTTTTTTATCGAAATCGACGCAGTAATGTATTGTTGAATAAAGAAAACAATGCCTTAACTGGTATAAAGATAGAGTGCTATTTTTATCTTCACGCTGTATCCTGCACATGGCAGGGTAGGCAGAGGGAACCTGGGAGCCTAGTGTCAAAACACTCTGTTCCACCTCCATTGCCCATTTCGCCGCCGTTTCGCCAAATTTGAGGCATTACGTGTTGAATGGCAGAACTTAACGCCGCGTTTTTTTGCTCTATTACCACATGTAAGTGTTTATAACTTATGTATTATCATTAATTTACTACAATATTCTATACAAACAAACTTAATTATATTGTCTTCTAACTAACTTTGTATATACTAAAGTTGTGGATTCAATCGTGGATGTATAAGTATATATTATTTTGTCATCCTCACACTGTGTCCCACACATGATAGAGTAGGCAGAGGTAACTTGGGAACCTAGTGTTAAGACAATTTGATCCCCACTTTCCCTCAAATTGGAGGCATTTCGTGTTTAGTGGCAGAACTCAACGCCGCACTTTGCCTTTTTACCAGAGCGAGGAAATGAAAATAATAAATAAGTTTATTTCCTCGAGAATCCCTTAACGTCCTTTGCACGCGTGTTCCTCTGAGCCACAACAGATTTCTAAAAATATTTAAATTCATTTTACGTTTTAACTCAACTCAAACAAATTACGGGCGAAATTTTTTACATATTAAATAACTTGTTAGTCTACATTCTGTCTATAAAGAAGTACTTTATCAAAGAAAATATTTTCAGCAAAATTCTCAAGAAACGTCACCAAAATATAAATCTCCCGCAACATAGGTCGTTTACTTTTTACGATATGCAAATGCCACCACTTTTATTAGACCACTGAGGTAATTTACAGCTCTGTCTCGCCAGCACCGGGTAGAGGATTCTTGCAAATAAGCATAAATAAATAATATATGTTAAAATTATTCACGTCTTTCCTACATTATTTGGATAGAGCAGTGAAATTTAATAAATACGACGTAGAGTTACGTCACTCAGTTCGCGATGCGGATGTTGTAGAAAAGATTCTTTATTTTTAAATACTTTTTGGTTCAGTTTACTCTGCTATACGGGGAAAGTGCTTAAAGAATGTTCAACGATCGGTCTCATTAAATTAAACTATATTAATTTTTGAATTTTTTTGGTGGAATTGTAAATTAGTAATTGTGTTAAAATATTACTCAAAAGTATTATAAAATATAATTGTACTACCACTTGACGAGAACACAATACGCCTAAAATCTCTGAACGCGTAAAAGTCTAAAAATCTCAGATCAAAGACCATTTAAAATTGTTGATATTTTTGGCTGAGGCCTGTCGTGGCGCAGCGGAACGAGCGTTGCCTGTAACCGACAGGTTCTGGGTTCGATCCCCAGTCGAGGAAATGAAATATTTAATATTTTCAATTTAAATATTTAATGTTTTCATATCTTCGCTCCGGTAATAAGGCAAAGCGCGGTGTTGAGTACCGCCACTCAACACGCAATTCCTCAAAATCGGCGGAAAGTGGGGAATGGAAGTGGAACGGAGTGTCTTGACACTGGGTTCCCGGGTTCCCTCTGCCTACCCTGCCTTGCGCGGGATACCTGAAGCTAAAAAAAAAAATTTTTTTACCAGTGTTCTAATGTAATATTAACCTCGTTATATTATATAATACTATGTTTCCTTCGTTGGGTTACTAATTTGGAGTATATGATATTACTACGTCTGATAGTTTAATAATTTTTAAGTACATTTTTATCCCTAATTTTGTTGTCTATGTGAACTTATAATTATTTTTATTTATTTTATTCTCAAGCATTGCAAGCTGGAGGTTGGTGTTCAAAGCAAGGCGCTGAGTGGAGCCCCCTTGTATTGTGTAATTATGTACAAGCTTTCTTCTTGATTATTTTTATGGATTAGAACTTTCTTCATTTGAGATACAAGATAATGGCATGGCGTTGAGTTCCGCCACTCAATACGCAATACCTCAGATTTGCGTATTGAGAGTGTCTTAATGCAAACAGAGAGTTTTAACATAAGTTAGCTGTGAGATACGGCGTGAAGCTGACAAAAAAGGAAATTGCATTGCGTAAATATTATATCGCTCATAAAAAATAAAAATAACAAGTTATGAACTCCTTAACTCATCTCTAACAACAAATATACGAAATCTCTGTATAATAAATTTCCTTTAAAACAACGGAAAGTGGGGAACGAAACGGAGTGTCTAAACTCTAGGTTCCCAAGTTTCCTCTACCTACTCTGTAATTTATGGGATTCAGTGTGAGGTTAAAAAAAATAGTCTATAATTATATATCCACGATTAAATCAGCAATTTTAATATACAAAATGAATTATATGACAGTATAATTATTTTTTTATGTATAGAATATTGTAGCAAATGATTGGCAATACTTATATGAGGGAAAGGCATTGTTTTCTTGATGTATATTACTGCGTCGATTTCAACAAAAAAATCACATACCATCTCGGATTAAATGTAAGATTTATTAGCATTCTTTCAAGCCATTTTCTTCTTTATCCAGTCGGTTTAGGAGCTATATTCCGAAGGACAAATTAACAAATACTGTTACTTAGATAATATTATTTACAAGATTTCGCCCTGTGCCTATGTAAATGAAATTCAGCCGGTGTTCGTGACACGAAATACGTTATTAGTAGTTAAAGGGTTCCTAAAACAGACTTTTTTGGCTTATAAATAATGTATGCTTCAATTTAGTAAAAGTTGCCTTGTTTTAATTTACTCGAATGATAATCGAAACTTAAGCCTGTCTATAATTAGGCAGCAGCAGAAACACTCATATCTTAACATTACAGGCTACAAGATTTTGGGTTCAATTTCAACTCGGAGGGGCAAATTGTATTTATTTCTTCGCTCTCGTACTGTGGTGCCAGATGTGTTTATATTATATATTGTTTGTTATACAACGAGTGGCTTGTCATCCTACATGTTTCAAAAGAACGGAGTGTCTCAACACTATGTTCCCTCTTACTATTCTGCTAAAATTAATATTTAAATTATCATCCAGAAATTTCCAAACATCAAAATAAATACTGAAACTAAAATTTATATACGTCAGTGTAACGTACAAAAGACAAGAAATGGAGCAATAATAAAATATATTCGTTATGACAAATATCTGCGACGGAAACAAGTATATCAATCAAAGTGATTCCATTTGTGTAACAAAACTATTACGGGGTTTAGGGTTCCGTAATTCAACAGTAAGAAACGGATAAGATTACTTTAGTTAACAAAACTATTTATCTTGTCATATCAAACTCCTCTATATTTCTAGTGGAGATATGAATCTGAAATATGTATCAAACATTTAAGTTCACAGTCTGTTCAAGTACCTACGGAAAAAAATAAGATTTAAGTTAACGCAATGAAAAGATACGACCATCTTAGCTGCATTTTGTATAAAATTAACTGCGTCTGCGAAATTAACCTATAGGATACTTTCTATATGTCTGAGAAATTAACCTATAGGATACTTTCTATATGTCTGCGAAATTAACCTGTAGGATACTTTCTAAATGTCTGCGAAATTAACCTATAGGACACTGTTCTTGGACCTATAGTTATAAAAATTGGCTAAATCTGAGAACTGGCAGTACTAATAATAAATTTAAAAAAAAATTAAATGAAATTTATATATGTCCTTTCGACCTGCAATAATGTATTGAAATTGATACAAAACCCTCGACAAGCGATTTCGACTTGTACTTGACGATTCATATTATAATTTACGGTACTTTAGGGTTTCGCTTCAGATATTAATTAATATTAAAATCAATTTGAAATTACTGCCGATACAGAAAATAGTTTTATTGTTCGTTTTAGGAGAGGTCCCAGCATTACCTTTATCCGTTCACCTTATAACACGATAGATTCGGTACGAACATGCTAAATCCATGAGATGCTAAATTATGTAGTTTCTTTTTTATAGCTTTTTCTTTTCATGCTCCACACTGCATCCCGCATATACAAGGATTGACAGAGTACTCTGTTCCCATTATGCCCCATATATGCCCCAGAATTGTAGCATTGTGTGTTGAGAAGTGGAACTCAACCCTTTGACTCGGTACCAGAGAGATTAAAATAAAAATAGGAAATATTACTTTCACTCGAATACGAATCGAACCCTTTAGCTGTCTAAGCCTGTATTTACAGTCGTACGATTGAACCAAAACTGGCCTTAAGTTCAAGTTTCATATTAATTATTTTATTACTATCTACTTTCTGTATGTACTCGTACATGAGATAAAAGTTTTCTAGGGTACTTAAATATCTCACGTGTCGTACACAATTCTTAATTATATCTATTTTTCTTCTAAAATAGGAGCTATTAACATATAGATGGCGCCGTCTCAAAGTAAAAAAACAATTGAGCGCCGCGTTCATCCGTCACCATTTGTCTCTTATATCCCTATCTTAAGGGATATACACATTTAGAAATTTACGCAGTCGTTTTCACCTTAGCTGAAGTAATATGTTATGAATCGCTTATTCATTTGTGGTAGAATTGAATATAGAAAATATATACTCTCTCTCTCTCTCTCTCTCTCTCTCAGCTTTTCGCTGTATCCGCACATGGCAGGGTAGACAGAGGGTACTTAGGAACCTAGTATTAAGACACTGCAATCCGTTCCCCACTTTCTGCTGAATTTGAGGCATTGCCTGTTGAGAGGCGGAACTCAATGCCGCGTTGTCTTGGTACCAGAACGCAGAAAATGAATATATTTAAGAATTCAATTAAAAATATTTAATATTTTATGTATTTGAGTGGGGTCAATCCTCATAACGTATCACGTCCTGACCTCTGCTAGATTCAGGATACGTGAAAAAACCCCAGTATATATTTCCGGTATTTATTTATTTACATACATATATAATACCCCGGAAAATACCTCTATGGGTATCTCATTGTTGAATATGCGTGAAGCTAAGTACAGTATAAATAAATTGTACGCAAATTGACAAACGGAAGTAAATCCAACTAGATTACAAAGTTGTCTCCACTTGTCAACGTAAAGAAAAGCACAATCTCTAAAGTTCCTCGTGAATTTAACTACAGTCACTTACCGGAATGGCAAATTGATTCAGCGAACTTAAACGTTCCTATACGAACTGAGCATGTCGTTAAAATTAAATTTACTTGTACGTACAAAGGTTATAGTGACTCTTATATGAGACATTGGGCTCAAATTTTTTTTTTTAGCTTCACGCTATATCTCGCACAAAGCAGGGTAGGCAGAGGGAACCCGGGAACCTAGTGTTAAGACACTCCGTTCCACTTTCGTTCCCCACTTTCCGCCGGATTTGCGGCATTACGTGTTGAGTGGCGGAACTCAACGCCGCAAACGCAGAGCGAAGAAATGAAACATTAAATATTTAAATTGAAAATATTAAATATTTCATTTCCTCGAGTGGGGATCGAACCCAGAACCTGTCGGTCGGACAGTCACACGCTTGTGCCGCTGCGCCACGACAGGTCGAATTTAATTATGGGAAGTTTTAATATGTATAAAAAAATTAAAAATTGAAATTTCTGGTTGAGTCATATTACGTATCTTGAGGCCTGTCATGGCTCTGGTAACAAGAAATAGTGCAACGTTGAATTCCGTCATTTGACATGCTTTAGAACTAAGTGCAAAGTGGGGGACGGAAGTGTCTTAAGGGGAACGTGGTGTCTTAACATTAGGTTCTCTCTGTTTAGCCTCACATATATGGTATATCGGACGGACGGGACGGGATATGGGGAAATTAAACTTTGCAAATGAAAAAGACAAAATTATAAAATATTTTCGTTGCGTTAAATAAATTATAACTGAAATTTAATTTTAACTCCCAATTTAATGTTTCTAAAACAACGTTAAGATGATCTTTGAGAATGGAAATTTATCAGCTTCTTTTCGTTGCCCTAAAAAGATAAAAAACGTAAAAATTCCTTGAAATTAAATACTAAAGCGGCTTGCAATAACTATTTGTGATTTCAATTATTAGATAAGAAATTGCTAAGGTCTTATTTACGTCTTGAGGACATTTACGCTTATATTCCACAAATATATTTTTTAGTTTCACATTGGATCCCACGCTTGGCAGGGTTGACAGAGGGAACCTAGGGTAAAGATACTTTTTGTCTATTAGGACGCTTCTGTTACTTTTTGTCTATTAGGAGCGAATAGTTGGGAACGGTAAGAAATGTCCTGACACTTAGTTCTCAAATTTCCTCCGCCTACCCTATCATGTACGGGATACTGCGTGAAGTTGAAAAAAAATCTAAAATATTTTTTTATTTCCCAGCTGAGTAAGACGAATCACGGAGTACAGTTTCGCCACCTCTCACATTATGTCTCATTACTAGGCATAAAGCGTTCTAATCCTCAATTCTAACATGATAAAGCTGTGTACTAATTTTGACTTTCAAAAGACACTATTTCTTTTGAAAACCACACTATTGTAAATTCATTTGTATCGAAACTTTCGTTCTGTTTATTATTTAAGTTAAGAGTAAAAGTTTGTTGCGTATTTGAAAGTTGAGCTTTAGAAACCTACGAAGCTCGGAAACACAATGTTATAATTTCATTTATTGTACAAGTAGTTTTCTATTTTATCATCTGTGGAACGAGAACTGCTAACGAATGTTTGTTGTGTACTCAGCTGGAAACCCGTTTTCATACGACAGTTGTAGATTTTACTCTCACTCGTGAATAGTTTCTAGTATCGTAAGAGGTGATTAAAGTACGTGTGGAAGAGTCACTTTGTCAACAATGGCAACACGCTTGGGCAGACTCGGCCGAATTTTTACCACCCCCGGCATTTAAAATCGGCGTTAAGTAGTGGCTTTGGCCACTTCGTTTGGCATTGGGCAATGCCAGACCCAGTGCCCATCCATATTATAGACCGGCAACTCACCTGTAGCTCCCCTGGTATTACAAGGGGCCATGGGCGACAGTGATCATTTAAAATCAGGTGACCCGTACGCTGGTTTGCCGTGTCTTTTCCATAAAAAAATGTCTATTTATTTCTTTATAGATAACGTGCAGTGTTGTCTATCAAGTAATATCTATTATTAGACAGAAAGTGGTAATGAAATGTAAGAAAAGTTTTGTAGATGAAGATTGGGCCAGTGATTCCTCAGACAGAACATTGTACACAAAGAAAATGAAAATATTACAGGTCTTTTTTTTGTGAAATCTGGTTCTGCCATTTCTTGGAAGGGCAAGAAGCAAGGAACAGTAGCTTTAAGTAGCTGTGAAGCAGAATTAATTTGCAGAATTTAGAATCTGTTTTATACAAAGACATGCATTGAAGATGGCAAAGAATCATTAAACTCACAAGCAGTCTAAACATATTGATGTGAGATACAATTTTATCATAGTAGTGGTCGAGTTGAAATAAAGTATTGGCCATCTGCCAATATACCAGCTGACTTATTAACTGAAGGATTACCAGCTGAAAAGTATTATAAATTTATGGAAACTCTTGGTATGGTTTAAAATTAAATTTATAGTTGTATCTTCTTGTAATGGAAAAAAAAATGTTTGTATATTTTGATATAGTGGGGGTGTTAGAATTTATATCCAAATGAAATACTATTGCCATCTTTTAAAAGTTATGTGTACTATGTAAGTGTCACATGTAATGATTGTTGGAATTGATAAAAGTTAGTCGCTCATTAACAGCCATTATGCTTTTTACTTCAAAAGTATTTGATAATACTTTTTACGAAATGTATAATTTTAATAAATATTCGAATTCAGGAAAAGTCTTATAAATATTGCATTGTTTTCGTTGAGCTTCATAATAAAGACGGAACGTAGGCTTAAAACCGCATTCTGACTTACACACTTCCGGCCCCATTTTTCACTATTGTTTTTATTATTGCTTCAAGCATATTGGTATTGGCCTATTAGTATTGCTTCAAGTATTGCGTTGTGAGTAAAAAAATTCAACGCCGCGCTTTCTTTAAATTAGTGTTGTGGCTTCTATATTTTAAAAACTAAGCGCAATGTTTTGTAAAATGTAGAGAATCTACAGTAAGGACACCCCGTTCTCGACTCTAAAACTACTTATTGTCAATTTTGTATTGTCGAAGTTGAAAACCGTTTATCGGTATATCAAAGTTTAGTGCAATACGCAAGCAACCGTGAAGTATCAGTATCGCTCGTACAAAGGACGTTGCTTCGGTATCGCGATGTAATTACGACCACATTACCATCGTATGTGAATTTTAAATATTTCGTTATACATTACGTTTTTTTTTTGTTTTAGTTTAATTTAATTATTACTTATTCCGCTTATAGTCGGATAGACATATGTATATAATATTTTAGTTATAATATAGTCTTGTGCTAAGATATATTACTCACTGTCCATCTAATTTTCGAGATATTTTATATTGAGACACGGAACTCTGGGCCACGTTTTAATTAATTATTAGTGCGAGAAAATGATAATAACTAACTCCCCCGAGTAGAAACCGTACTCATAGCCGTCTTGTTTATAGTCAAATGTTGACCTGAGGCAAGCACGACTGCCTTAAACGACCTTACATTTAGCCAGGACATTTGTTATATTTATAATTATAGAAAAGTACGGTACGATACGTGTTCGGTAATATTTTTTCTCTAAATACATTAATATTTTCATTTTGATGCAAATGAATAAAATAATTATATTTCAATAAATTTTCTTGAGAGCGTTTTTAATAGCCAAAATATTTTCCGCAATGTATACAATACAATGCTATAATATAAACCCGTGTGAGTTGATCACAATCAAAGCTGTTTCGCCATGCGGGAACCAGGCGGGACTTGAAACGGTTTTTCGGAAATTACGTTCGCTGACTGATATCTTGTTGGTGCAAATTGCTGATTTGGCAGAACTGGATTTTTAATAACAAAAGTCAGCATAGAAATTTAGTATGATATTTTAATATGTATTAAACTATACTTAATCTGACATTAATTACTTTTTAAATGAAACACTTTTAAACGGTTTAATCGCGTATATTGAGTTTTAAGCATTTTTGAAAACCCGACGTTTCGAACACTTTACAGTAGTTCGTGGTTACGGGTAGACTGAGCTGGCATTCGTCTGACAGTTCATATAATTATTATATCAAACTACCGCCAACGATTCCTTTATTGTCTCGCGTATTGCCCTGGATTCTTGCAAAATGAGCTCACTGTATCTGGTCCTCTGGTGTGGTGTGTTTGAGGCTTTAAATTTTTTAGGAGTGGGTCCCAGGTGGTAGAAAGCGCTTTCCAACCATCTTCTCTATTGAAAGTGGGATGTTTTTGTATTTCAATAGCCTCACGGATCATCCTAAGGATATATTTATTCTCCCTAGCGAGTATGTGGGGTTTATCAAACCTGATATAATGGTTGGGTTTGTTCGCTGTATGCTCACACACAGCTGACTTTGATACAAGCCTATTCTTGACATCGGAGATGTATTCCTTCCTCCTGTTTGAATTAAGTTTCGCCACCTAACATTTATTTCCTTAAATTCGGTTAAAGTAAAGGACGGCATTATTTTAAGGGTAACAGAGTAGGTAAATTAAACTAGGGTCCTATGTTCCGTCTGCCTGTCCAGCCATGTGCGGGTTACAGCGTGAAACGTGAAGCTGAAAAAGAAATGAATAATAGAAAATCTGTAACCGTTAATCTTTAAACTTCAATGGTTAATCCTTAACCCATAATCCGCCCATTGTCCTCTATCCTCAGTCCTCAATTCTCAATTTTTAATCCTTAATTGATGATGAATTCAACATCAATCATCGATCAATCAATGTGTTTTAACTATCGATTCATAATCACTTATCTTTTTCCAATAGATAGTACAAAAATCATAGATATGAAAGATGCTGTATTTTTTCAAAAATTTTTAACAAAAAAATGCACATTAAATAAGTCACACAAAATTTTCAAATAAAATTATTTCCTATATTACACGTTATAAACTTGGACAAGTTGAGAAAGTTTCGGAGTCTTGTTATTTTCTCGTGTCAGCGATAATGAAGGTCAATAAGTGCTTAAATAAACGTTATCTGACACACGACGTGGAGCTTACTTATTTTGCTTTGCGCTCTTTTTCCATATTTATTTATTTATTATTATTATTGAGGCCTGCTGTGGTGCAATGATATAAGCATATGACTATAAACGCGACGGGTTGTAGATTCGATCCCCATACAAGGAAAT
>DWMZ01001654.1:0-15830 GCA_018249855.1 Eueides tales michaeli
AAGACACTCTGTTCCATTTATCACTTCTCGCCGAATTACAGACACCGCGTGTTTAGTGTAAGACTCAACGCCGCTCTTTGCCTTGTACTCAGAACGATCAAATTAAAATGTTAAATTAAAACAAAAATGAGTATATTATAGATCCCTAGATCAGGGTCCCGGTTTTTAGTTCGATCCTTGCTGCAGGGATCGAACCAAGAACCTGTTGCAGTAATAGACACACGCTGGTTCTCACGCTGGACGGGTCTCGGGATATCTTCTAAATAATATGAATAATTAATAAACATTATAATTTATTCTTTAGAAGTAACTTTCGTGGTGTAACTTGCCGAAGCGGGTTCCCAAATTCTCTTCTACAAAGTTAGTTAGACGGCCGTCCGAATCAAACTCCAGAGAGATTACTTTGTGATAATAAAATAATACGTACAAATTGCTCATTCAAATGGAACTCACAATAATTTTCATGTTATTTTCATATTATTTAGAGTTAGCTCAGTTAATGATATTGGCTAGCCATTTATTAGATTAGAGCGTACAAATTCACATACAAATAGATAAAACTCCTGAAAATTACTTTTTTTGGATCCCCTATTACTAAATTACTTTTTTTTTTAATATATATTTCGAGTACAGACAGTGATCAGTTACAGATTTATTATCAGTATAGATACATATGAATGTAAGTTTGTTTAGTCAATCGATTGTTATTAAATTGTATAACCACATTCCTAGAGATAGCAAAAAGGGCACTGAATATAGATAAAAATAATATCTTATTGACTTTAGCATAAGCTATTTTAAATTTCTGTATATTAAATAAATATTCATATAATTCAAGCGATCGAAGTCGCACTCCTCCACTAGTATTTTTATGTTTATATCGCCAATCAGATATAATTAAAGTGGAACAGTAATCTATGTTCGCAAAGTAGTTATTCCACTACACAGTAGTGAAGCTTTTAAAAGCTCCCTTAATATTGTTGTGACATTTTGTTGTGCCTCGTATACTTCTATAACTAACAATAAGTCATTTATAAAGAACATTAATTTCATAACAGGGACATCTCTGTGGAAGTAAATTAGTATTTAATGTTTCGTTTTGAAGTACATTTACTTGTACTTATTTTGTGTAGAGAAATATTAATATTATAAACGATACTTTCTTCGAGAGACCATCTTGAAGAAGAAACGCTCAATCAAAATTTAGCTTTAAAGTAAAATATTCTGTAACAGCCGAGTTAATTTTTAATAAGTTTTAAAAATAATAAACGTAAGCACTTAAATTAAATGGTAAATCTGTCGTTCAATATTTATCAATTCCATTTACACAATACGACATGATTTTTCTTTAAACAATTTATAAAGTTATAAATTTATTTTAAAAATTTATAAAGTTAATATACAGATATAGTAATAATATTATAACTTTATATGTAGAACACAATACATTTATTCTACATAGACATTTGAGCCGCTAGTATATAATGTTTATATAATATTCTTATTCATTGTTACTTTGAATTGCGCAAATTTCAGATTTTTTCTACTTTATAGCTCGGAAGCCAAATTATTTTTATTTCTGACGCTCCACTAAAATTTCTAGATATTGTGTATTAAGATGTAAGTCAATGCAGGGATTGGTATTACTTTGCATGTATATGCAGGACACAACGTAAATAAAATAATTCGTATATTTAAGGAAACAATCTGTAACTGTAAATATCTATAAAAGTTATCATCATAACGTCAAATGACTTCATTACAGCTGCCTCGCTTAACTCTCAACTCCTAGAGCGCTGTTGCTTTGTTTTTTAATATTTATTTTCAAATCTACCAGTACTGAAACTTGTTATTACGACGATCGTATAAAATAATGTTCAATTTATAACTATGTACTGCATGTGTTTTGGAATTAAAGATCAAAAACTTAGAAGAAATTAAGTATTTACGAGTATTTTAAGATGAGATATCTTTTCTTAATGTTCCCTAGAATGGGACCCTGAAGACGAGCAGTACATGGCGATACGCTGAAAAGTTACAGTAGTTCATACGGGGAAACTAATTATTTTCATTTCCTCTGGTACAAAGCGCGGTGTTAAATTTCGTCACGCTACATGAAATGTATGGAAAATTAAGCAGACAGTAAAGAACAAAGTGTCTTAACATAATACACCATATGCTTTTGGCACACCTGCAAAAAAAAATAAGATTAAATTTCAATAAAACCAAATATATTTCTCAAAAATCTTTCGGAAGTGAATTTTCAATTGAAAAGCTTTTCGATTTCCTTAAGAACGAATATTTCAAACCGAAATACGTCTCGAAGCTCCAGTCCGTGAGTTACTGTAAATGCCAGTTGTCAATCTTCTTTATTAAATCGGTTGAGGCAAAGATACAAACTAAGTTAGAAATGTAAAACTAAAAAAACTAAATATTTGTTGAGCTAACACAGACAAAGTATTATAAATTCAATGCTGAGCCACTTTGACTTCTATATATTCAATATAATTTCGTAAAATACGAGCTTTAAGGTACTCCGATTGTCATTGCAATATTGTCAAACCATTAAGACGTTGACATCATTGAAAATAACGATGGAAATTAATGCTCAGTAATGCTCAATAATGCAGGGAAAATTATAAAAATTTAAAAATGGATACAACTCTCATATACACAGAAACTATCACAACGACTATGTTAATAAATTTTATTAGTGATTAAAGCCCTTTAGGCGCAGCGGCACAGTGTGTGTTTACTCCGCCTAAACTCGAAGATTGTGAGTTTCATTCTCATTTAAGGGAATTATATATTTACATTACTTCGTTCTAGCAACAAGATAACGAGTGATGTTGAGGTCAGCTACTCAACACGTAATGTCTCGAGAAATCAGGTGAAAGCAGAAAACGGAGTCTTAGCACTAGGTTCCCTTTGCCTAGTGGATCTATACAACATAGTAATGATAAAATATGATCACATAGAAACTACTAACTCATGATATTATATATACTGGTATAGTGTATTTTCGTACATGTCACGATTAGATTAAGACAGTGGGGGTAAGCCCTCGGGATTTATAGAACAAATTGAACGATACAGAATGAATACTATCTTGACGCATGTACGTACGTATGTTATTTATATTTGTATTCATTTTTAGTAAAAATATTAACGATATATTTTTTTCTAATATATAATAGTATAAACATTTATTTATATTCTATACTTTTTGCTTTTATAAGTCATTATCTCTTATTTTACACTATTCTGCATTTCAATCGAATGATAATTAGTGAATGAATTAATTAATAATTTAATTAAATAATCATTTTCTTGTAAATAGAGAGAATCACAATTATTGTACATATGTAAAAATCGTATTTGTAACTGAAAAAAGTCTAAAAAGCGGCTTAGTAAGATGTTAGTAGTAAGTATATAGTGTACGACATTTTAGACGATACATTATTAGAAAAAAAATTAAAAAATGAATTCGAATGGGAATCGAATAGACTACCTTCGTGCTTAGAGTCTGGCGATGGTCTGAGTGTAGCTTGCTTAAAGTAAAGATACCAAAAAGTAATTTAAGAATGAAAGAGAAGACAAAATCAATCGCAAGTATACTCACGACAAGTAATCTAAGCGTCTAATACAAACACAACGTAGAGGAAAAAATTACTATCCGAGATACGAGTATAACGAGGTTGCTCCATCAAATACTGCTGTATCAGCTTCGGCCTGAAATATACTTTTTATTAGTATTATGGGGTCTGAACTCTGAGGTAGGTCACATTGTTATATAACGTATATGTAACTTTTGATTGTGATTTTTGAAGATGAGAGAAAATAAATTTATTTTCTTGTTTCAAATCTAATTTTGAGATACATCGTTCCTTACATATTTCTTAGCTTCACGCTGTATCCCGCATGCGGTAGGGTGGGCAGAGGGTTTCTAGTATTATAATATATTGTATAAGACTCTCAGTTCCCCACTAAGTATATGTAGCGTTGAATTAAAAATAATTCCCGCGAATTGGAATCAAATCCACAACCGGCGCATTAAGAGACAAAACGCGAAAGAAATACTCAACCAATATTTTTAATTTGAACACCAGTAATTAATTATGATTCTTATATCAACAAGACGAGAACAATAAACTGGAAGCAGATTGAAACCTTTGAAATCGAGCGTCTCCACTCAAAGTACTTCATAAATTCAGATTTCGTTACCGAAACAAAGGATTTATCTCATTTATATAGAGTAGTGGAGTCGTTTGCTCGTCTTATGAAAAGGCGATGGTTTTCTCTGTTCATTACACATCGCCCGATCTTTAAGACGTTGCATGCCGAGTGGTGGAACTAGTACTATAAGTAATGCAAGTTATTTACGGAAATATAGAATACTCTCAAAATTAACAATATATAATATTTTTCATATCATACTTTCTATAAAAAATAAAAACAGGACCTACTTAAATATAACGTGAACGTAACTTCTAAATAATAGGCGCATAACAGGTTGGATCAATTGATCGACGACGGCCTTTGAGAAGTTGTCTTTACCGACCTCCGAGCTCTTTATAACTAAAAGTTTGATGAACGAGCTCGCACCTGACGCGGGTCTTATTTATTTCGGATTTATAGTCCTTGCATAATGTTTTATGATTTTTTATATATAATATCCATTTTTAATATAAACAAAATCCGGAACAACACAATTTTGACGTATATTTTTACGTTGGTTCCATATAAGTTTATAGTTAATTTTCAAAAGGACATTGCCGCCGTTATTAAAATTAGTGTGAACAAACAGCACAGGAATGAAAACGGCGCGATTTGAGTGGAAATAAAAAACCCATTTTTTTATTACCAGAGCGAATAATAGGAAAGAAAAACGAATAATAGGAAAGAAAGACTCCATTGAAATAATAAATTTTTTAAGTAACAAAACTGAAAATAAAAATTATGTGGCCTGTCGCGGCGCAGTGGCACAAGTGTGTGACTGTAAACGCAACAGGATGTGGATTCATTTCCCACTCGAGGAAATAGAATATTCACAATTTTCAAATTAAATAAGTAATGTTTTCACAAGACTAGACGCAGCGTCGAGCTCCGCCACTCAACAAGCAAAGCCTTAATATTGGCGGAAATAGAATCGAGTGTGTTAACACTAGCTTCCCAAGTTTTCTCTGTCTACCCTGCTGAATGCAGGATACAGCGTGAAGCTGTCAACATAAAAGAAAAAGCAAATAAAATATATTGTTCAAAACAAAAAAAAGCTAAGCAAATCTAAATTGTAATACATTTTTTCAACAAAAACCACCATCGTAAGTAACAATTGTACAGTATAACGTCATCAGGCGTGTTGTCGCTCGAAACAAAAAATAGGCTTTAATTTAGAAATAGAATAACTGAGAGAGCGGCCTTTAGTTCACGAATCGACGAGCTTTTTGTTTATTATATTTTGTATAATTTTAAAATATTTAAAATGCAGGTTTAAAATTTTAGTCGTTGTAGTGTAGTGGTTATTTAATATGTTTATAGCGTTACTTTCATACTTTAACAGTTTTCTATTACTTATTTATATTCTATCATTTATTTATGAACTTTATTTTTATACTTTTAAGATATATTCTGAACATGACAGAGTAGGCACAGTGGCCTTGGTAATCTTGTGTTAAGACTCTCCGTTCTCATTAAGGCTTCTGTTCCTAACTTTCCACTGAGGTTTGAAAGGATTAAGTGAGTGGCAGAATTTAACGCTGCAATTGAAAATATGCAATATTGAAAATAATTACACACATCGATGAATGAATATTTCTTTAAGCACGTATCAAATTAGAACAAGTATATCTTTTTCATTAATGTTAACAAATAATTTAAATTTTCATTAAAAATATTATATATACGCAAAGTTTAATTTCTGTATGATGACGCCAGTAGCTACACACTTCACTTTTGGCATCTGAAAATTATGCTTTAATATAAGCGGGATTTGTTAATATGAAATTCAAGACATTCTTTATTAATTTAGACCTTTGTAATTTCTTTTTAAACGTCGAATGAACATTCTACCGGCTCTCAATACTGCTTAGAAGAGCCGACTAGAAACACAAACGCTTTTATCTATAAAATGTTATCATTTCATAGCTTGCTAATAAATTTTTAATCTCTCTCTGAGCTTCATGCTGTGTCTCGAAAACGGCAGGGAAAGTAGATTAGTAACGTAGTGTTGTAGGGATTGGAATTGAGTGTCCGTTCCATTCTCTATTTTCCGCCAAAATCGAGGCATTGCGTGTTGAGTGGCGGAACTAAACTCTGCACTTTGCTTTGTTAGTGCGAAAAAATGAAAACATCAAATATTTCATTTTAAAATATAGAATATTTCTTTTTTTCGAGTGAGGTTGAACCCCCAAACTGTCACGTATACAGTCACACGATTGTGTCCCTGCCCTATGACAGGCCTCATAATTATGTATATTAATGTCCTAGTCATTTTTAATGCTACTCTACATACCAAATCCAAATTATAGAGCTTCAGACGCTATCATAACCCAACGATTGTAGGATCAAATAAAATTTTAGAAGATGTATCTTTTACTAGCAGTCAGTATGAATTGACAATTGACCTTTTTCGAGACTGAAAAGTAATGAAAAGTATTGCTTCCTTTAATATTTCTTTGAATTAGATTTGAACCTACAACTTTAAGCATCTGCACTCATTCCAACATCTATAATAAATATACATATCTCATAAAACTATATTATAAAGTAAATTTAAAGTAGTTCGCCGTCGCAAGTTGTCAAGTTCGTAGAGACATCTGCGTCAACTGCATCTTGTTGCTAGTTAAGTCAATTCCCATGCATGAACTATTGCGAAACTCTTATGAATATTAGCGCTTTAATGTCGTTTTCTCAGACATATCGATGCGCAGGGGTTATGCTCCCGTAGTAGGTTCATTTCCCGCTCGATAAAATGAATAATTTAACATTTTTAATTCCTTGCTCTGGTAATTACGAACGAACTCTGTGTCGAGTTCCGCCATTCAACACGCAATACGAATTCGGCGGAAACTTAGGATGTGTTTTTTTTGTGAGAGAGGAGGGTCTTAACACTAGATTTCAAATATATAGAATATAACGTGAAGCTGAAAAATAACAAAAAAATCCTCAGTTTAACTTATACACTAAAGTAAGTGTATGACTGAATGATTTAGAACTTAGCGTATCGTCGGCTTAAAGTGGTAACCATTTTTTGTTCTTTTGTGCATGTACATTGTTACTATTTTATATTTATAAAAAATACCTTGCTATTATTTGATATATTAGAAAATACTAATCAATTTTAGAAATTGTTAATATCTTCAGATAATATATGTATACTCATAGTTTTTTTATAAAGGTTTTTTGTTTATATTCTAAGCAGACGACATAGCATTCTTCAATAGTTGAATGATCTATATACATAAAAAGAATTTGTTATTAGAAAAAGTAGCTCATGTCAGTACGTTTATTTAAATAAACTCTATATGTTACTATTTTATCACCACAAAAAATATCTACGAAATTGGACGATCCGTAGAAAACAGTGCTTGACACTACCTTCCTTTTACAACAAAAATGTATCCAAATAGTAAAAATGTAATAAAAAACCATACGTTCTAAATAAGGAAACAAAATGAAACTTACATTTATTATCGACAAGTGGCAGCTGCGTTTTATATTGAAGAAATAGATCCATTATGAAAAATGTTATTTAACTGCTCCGTGCTCTACTGCTGAAATGAAACTATTAAATATTTCATTCTATAGCGATTATCGAATCCACAACCGTGCCGTTTACAGTCACGCACGCTTGTGCCCCTTCGCCATAAAGACTTCAATATCCATCTCTTTCATATTTTTTTTCAGCTTCACGCTGTATCCCGTTACAGGACAGGTTCCCGCACATGACAGGTTAACTTGGGAACCTAATATTAAGACATTCGGTTCCATTCCCCACTTTCCGCCGAATTTGTGGTATTACGTATTGAGAGAGCAGAGCGAAGAAATAGAACATTAAATACTTAATTTGAAAATATAACATTTTTAATTTCCTCGACTGAGTAATGAACTCACAATCTGTGCGTTTACAGTCACGCACACGCTTATGGCCCTGCGCCACGACAAATACAACATATTACTTTATATATATTATATTTGGTAAACCAATTGAATAGACAAAGTCAATTTTAAGGAATATATAGTCCCTTTCCCCACAACTTCACTTATACGACTATGGTCCGTATAACTCAGAAGCATTCAACAACGATTTTTCTTGAAATATGATTTGTTGAAACATCACGAATATATGCGAATAATAATATTATCAGCGTTAAAATTTTATTAACTATATAAGAATATGTCATTGACATCCATCTCTATGTAACTACAGTTGAGCTTGTAGGAGCAACTATAATATAAATATTGTAGACACTCTTTAGGGTGAACTTCTAATCGGATACATCTCAATTATTTCATTATTTTGTCTAAATGACACTCTAAAAATAAGGCATGATTAGTGCGACAGTTAACGCGACAGGTTGTGGGTTCACGAGGGTTAATTTTCACTTTGGTAACGAGGCACACGACAATTCAGTAAAGGAAGTATCTTAATGGAAACGAAGAGTCTCAACACTAGTCTCTAAACTTCCCTCTGCCTATCCTCTTTTATGCAGGATACAGTGAAACTGTAAATATAAGTAATTCACATATTCACAAGGACAGCTTCGTTGAAGAATAACTGTATTTATATTTCTAAGTAAACGCATAGTTAATGCTTAAGCCAATCCGTAGCTCCCAGCGTTGTAGGTGAACCTTTGTCATAGATAACGTCTACTTTACTTTACCTCGTAGTACAAATGTGCTACTATATTAAATATGTTTTAAGCTTCATATTACTTAAATTGTTTGAAATATACTTATTTTAAAAACGTATATATAAATGTGAACATAGCGAGATTGGAACACAAACCTCTTGGACAGTATCCAAGAGGCGCGGGTTCAGATCCCGCTACGTTCAAATTTCTATACGTTTTTAAAATTAATATTTTATTCCTAGTGTCGAATAAAACACTTTACAAATAGTTAAAATAATGTGAAATATTTTTAAAATAAGAAGTGCTTTCGCTCTGTTGTACGTAATTTGCCACTGGAAAAGTTTAAAGTAAATGTTAAAGCAATGTTAATTAAGAAAGCGTACTACACTGTCCAAGAATGTTTCAATGATAAAAATGCATTTTATAAAGGTAATATGAATTTCATGCAGGATAGCCATTGTACTAAACCATAAAATTGTAAAAATATTCAATATTGAAAAGAGCAACTGTTGAGTTTCTTGCCGGCTCTTCTCAGCAGAACCGCATTCCGAGCCGGTGGTAGCTTTGTTTGTAACGATTTAAAAGTACTTGCGAAAGTCTATTTGAATAAAGAATATTTATTGTAAGAATATAATTTGATTTTTAATGATCGTACTTTCCGTCAATACGTAATCCTAAAATAAGTACGGAACGGCGTGTCCGACTCGCACTTGACTGGTTTTAAGTAATTGAAAAGAATTTTAAAAATTTAGCTAATTTAGAGCCTTACCTTACCTTATTTGGTACCTGTTACACTAAATATATTAGTGATTTACCGATTTTGATTTTCATTTATCTGTTCTTAAAACGAGTAACACGAATTTTTCACGTTTAATTATTTATTAAAAATTTAATATGGAATAGAATTCAGGGTAAGAGTATAGTGGGTCGGAATTTAACCCAGCACTGTACCTGGTTACCGGAACAAAAAATAAACATATTGAATATTTTATTTACTCGAGAGATTGAACCTACAATGTCACACTTGCAGTAGCGCTTGTGCCGCTACGCCATGACCTTAACTATATAAAAAGTTAATATTAACCGGTTAAGTTAAGCTAAATCCCATCTTCCAGCGTTGTTCGGGAACCCTCGTCGTAGATAACGAGAGTGACGTCTACTTTATTTAGTACATTACGTTTTACTTCTGATAACGCGACCCGCAGTTACTTTGTTTCTTATTGTGGTAGAGATGATTTATATAGAGTTTTAGCTTTATGCTGCAAATGGCAACATTCCATTCAGGCAGATCATTCCGATTCTCCCTTATTTCGAGACATTGCGTGAGGCCGCGCCGCACTTTGTTTTACCAAAGCAATGAAATGAAAATAATCCTCTAATGGAAACCGAAGTACAGTCATTACGTTAACATGCTTTACGCACATGGTAGGGAAGGCAGAGGGAATTTAGGAACCTAATGTTAAGACACTCCATTCTATTCCCCTATTTTCGCTTAATTTTAGGTACTGCGCGTTGAGTGACGGTATTAAATGCCAAGCTTTGCCTTGTTACTGAGAAACAAACATATTAAATATTTAGTTTCACAATATTAAATATTTCATTTTCTCGAATGCGGTTCGGACCGGCCTGTGGTGATTACAGTCATACGCTTTTGCCCCTGTGTCAGCACGGGCCTTATTACCTCACACGAAACCTTTACGCCACACAGAGAACTTCAAGAACAAAGAATCATAATAAAAAATATAATAAATATTTGAATAAGTTTCCAATATCTATCAAGCGTACATCATAACATCATTGTTTCTACCAATATATTTTAGGTCCCATAAAAATATTAAATATCTCATCTACTCGAGTGGAGATCCACAACCTGTCGCGTTTACAGCCACACTCGCCACGACGGACCTTTACAGTACCATGAAACGTTTACGCCGCGCAGACAACCACAAAAACATAAGTATTCATGACAAAAATGTAATGAAACGTTTACTTTTAAAAACCACCAAAATTAAATGTTTGAAAATGTCCAATATCTCTCTTAAGTGTACATCATAATATCATTTTTGCTACTAATATATTTTGTGTCCCATAAAGTTCTTATATTACGTAATAAACTAAATGTCAATTGTATATATTTGAGGGCAGTGGCGAAGGGGAACAAGCGTGTCGCTGTGAATGCGACAGGTAGTGGGTTCAATTATTACTCGTAGAAATTTTCTCGGTCTGGTAACTATGCAGCTCCGTCAAGTTCCGTCATTAAACATGCAATGCTCTCAGAATTGAACGAACTGTGGGAAACGAAAATGTGGTTGAAGTGTTGCTACATTAAGTGCACAGGTTCCCTCCGTCTACACCGCTATGTGCTGGATATAAGTAAAGCTAAAAAAAAAATTACGTGTTATACTAAAAGTAAATATTCGTTTTTATATCTTAATATTATACGAATGTAAAAAGTAATATCGCGACATCTTATACTTCCTACAAAATACGTTTATGAGACAGTCTATCATTTTCATCCCTAACAATATACTATGTCTTTTCTTGAAATTATTACATATTTTATTTAGTAGGAAACATAGGAACCTAATAATAATATCTTTGATTTTCGCGATTTTTACACATTTTAAATGAAACACTTTTAAACGTATTAATCGCGTATATTGATTTTTACACATTTTTGGAAACCCGACGTTTCGAACACTTTACAGTGGTCCGTAATCACGGGTAGATACGCGATTCATCCGTTTAAAAGTGTTTCATTTAAGATATAGGAACCTAGTATTAAGACACTCCGCTCTTCCTGCGGAAGGCACCATAAAGACATTTCCACTTTAGTTTAACAAGTAATTAAAGAGTCATCACTTCGAGGAAGCGGTCGGACCACCAAACTTTATAGAGTCAAGGGACTTGAACTTAACTGGGCGAAGTTTCCTATGCCTTAGCCATTCTTAGTATTCGGAGGGTTCTAAGATTGGATAAGTTTGATACAATCTTTGGTAAATATCCTTTACGCAATTTGTTCAATTGTTTAAAGAGTAAGCAAGTTAGTTATATATGAATCGTATTAATACATTTGAACTGAAAGAATGAATATTTCAAAATACCCATGGTGTTTGTATAGCATTGGAAAATACGTCCGGTTGTGCGGTAACGCAACTGGATTGATTAATACTTGAGGGAAATAAATCACGACGTTAAGGTTCCTCACTCGACACTCAATTCTCAAGAATTCGTAGACGAAACGGAAGTGCTTTAATAAGGAGGGGCCTTTATTGCTATGCGCGGGATACATTGTATCCAGCTTAAAAATCTAAAAATCTAATCAAACCTCTTCTTTACCAACATAAAATAAGCGCATTCATTTACACAAACTGCAAATAAATCTCAGCAGTAAACTGTTCACAGAGTATTACATACATAAGATGAGATGCCTTCCCAAGACTTCCTCTACGTCCGCTCAATCATATATAAATACACGTTTTTGAAATATTGTATTTACCCGTATCTTTGTATCTTCTAATCTATATTTATATACTACTAGTAGTATAAATCTGTAGAGTTTGTTTGGTTGAGCACGCCAATCTCATGAACTACAGGGGTGATTTTTATTATTTGATACTCTATATATCGAGGTACAGTACATACAATCACGGTTACCATAGGCCCACATGTTGCATGAACTACTCTAAGTCATTTACATATTGCCATTTAATTGCAGGACGAAGAGGCAGGTTAAGGGCAGTATAAACATATTTACAATACATATCTTAATTACTTACTCTACATATACTTTGGTAACTTACTCTGTATAAAATAGAATATTTTATTTTAGCCAATATAAAAAAACACAAAAAAAGTCTTAGCTTAGTATATAAATGCTTTCTTAGTATATGTATTTGTTTGTCTATTGGTCGGTCGTGGGTCCTAGGGACACTATCGGCCTTTAACACGACAGGTTCGATTCCTACTCGAGGTAATGAAATAAATCCGCCACTAAAAACGTGTTGCGTTAATTAAGAAATATAAGTATATTAATGAGAACAGAGTGCCTTATCACTAGGTTCCCAGGTTCCCTGTAACCAGCTTTATGCAGGACAGAGAATGTGGCTAAAAAAAACAATAAAAACATGAGATATATTTCCTACCGTTTATATAAATATATTTTTTGTAGCACCAAATAGTGACGGTTAAATGTTTCATGATAACGGGAATTGGGAAAAAGAACGACGCTCAGTTGCTAATATTAGTAGACCTGCACCGATACGATAGTATGTGTATTGTTTATTTTATGTTACGTTGGATCGCGTCGTGGACGTAACTGAATGACGTGTGACTGTATAGCGATGTTGGCGGGTTAGTTTTTTACCGGTGACAAGAAAAGTGTGGGCTGGAGAGTCCTAATAATGTATGTATTGTTAAGATTGCAGTTAAACGTCAAAATCAGTTTTTAATAAAATACTTGCTATTCTATTTACATTAAGAATATTTATCATGAAAGTCTTTCTTCAACAGTGTGACGAAAACGACGATGATTATAGCTAAACTACGATACTTCACAATTAAAAAAATAAAAAAACAAAACATATTTTTCTCTTCTCAGATTGAATCTCAAAAACAGATCCTTTAAATGTACTATTTATCAAATATTATAAAATTAAATAATTTGTTTGTTTGGACACGCTAATCTCAGGAACTATTCGTTGAAACAGAAAAAAATATTTTTATTTTTTATAATCCTTTATCACATTTTTCTTTCACTGTAAGGTACTGAAATTTCGGTAAGAATTGTCGCAGTCACTTAGTTGCCACTGAGATCTTCATTTATCTATGCTGACGAGGTCGCCATTACAGACTAGCTTTTGTTGGTTTCATGCTGTATTCCGCACAAGGCAGGGTAGACAGAGGAAACTCGGGAATATAGTGTTAAGACACTGTGTTCCTATTTGAACTCATTTTCCGCCATTTTTGAGGCATTGCGTGTGAGCAATGAGTGGCGAAACTCAACGCAGCGCTTTTCCTTATTTGCGTCGTTACTAAAGCGAGGAAATGAAAATATTAAATATTTCATTTTCAAGTGGCGATCGAACCCGCAACATGACAGGGACTAAAAGACGATCTTAATTGAAAACCACTTTGCCTCCAGACGTTTTAGTAAACATCTCAAGTTCTCGTGCTAATACAATAAAATGGGCTTCCTTTTTACTTTACCCTGATTTTTAACATGTCAATTTAAACTTAATTGCCCTAGTTTTACTGGGTAAATTGGTAATTAATGAAATCTATGAAAAAAGATATTTAACTTATGTTAACTTAATCAATATTTGAGTAGAACAAGCACTACAATTGTAACCAAAGTAAGGATTGGAGATTGTATCTAAAACCACTCCGTGCGATTGCACGGCACAAATAATTCGGCAGAAAGTGCCACTTTCTGCCGAATTGTTTGAGTGGCGCAACTTAACTTCACGCTTTGCCTTGTTATCAGAGCCAAGAAATGAAAACATTAAATATTTTTATAAAATATTGAATAGTTCACTTCCTCGATGTTGGTGGGAATCGAACCGACTACCTGTCGCATTTACAGTCACACGCTAATGCTGCTGCGCCGCGACAAGCTTCCATTTATTAAAAACTTTATAAGATTGGGATAAAATAAATTTTTCATCTCAAGTCTTAAGTAATTAGATAATGTCCACTATATTTACAGATTTCTTTAACTTGTGTACATAACGATATTATAACAACAAAAACTCCATAAGTTGAATAAAAAAGCTCTAAATCCCGCTCAAGGGACCATAAATGAAAATTATCTTTATTTCAGTAATAAATTCAATACAATATCTAACAAAGCACTCTAGATTGCTGGTATATTGGACAATCTGTTCCACACTTAATGTGTTTGATGCAAAGTGTGCACACAAGCACCTCTGTGGAAACCGCAATCCCACGAGTTACCCGCCAGTGGCGTGAAGTTAGTAAAATATTTGGTGAAATGTTAGTGACTAGTTTTGTTTTTGTCTTCTATTTCGTGAGAGTATGTGTACTAAATCTTCATTTAGATTTTCTATTTATGACAGACCTTTTTTTTCTTTTCTAGTGATATATAGTGTGCTTTTAAGGATGGAGATTTAGTAGATTGAGGTAAGAATACATATTTTGGTAAAATATTTCACGTTCATGAAAAGAAGTATGTAAGTTCTTATTTTAAATAACATTATATGACCTTTACTTTTATGTTTAGGTCGGATATTTGTCATTTGATAATTGTACCTTTAGTTTTAAAGCATCGCATAGTCAAACGAGTGAGTTTCATCCCTTAGTTTTTTTTGGTAGACAGAGAAGGACAGAATAATAGATCACTACATGTTCACATATAGATAAATAAAATGAAATATCATACATATTTATGTATCAAAAGTGTTAGTACAAACTCTTTGTGTACAAAAATTTTGTAAAAATCTATATTAGTCTATATATTTTCAATGCCTGGAAACGAGACAAAGCGGAGCTCCGCCACACAATACACGATATCTCGAAAATTTTATGATGTGTAGCGAATAGAGTGTATTAACACTCGCACAACAAACCGTGCCTATATTGTTACATGTTGTAGATCTGTTGTGACTAAGCTGTTAGTACATGAAATATTTGGTATTTCCATTGCTTCGCTCTGCTAATAAGACTAAGAGCGGCGATGATTTCCGCTACTCAACATGCAATGCCTCAAATACGGCAAAAAGTGGGAAAGAGAAGTGTGTCTTAACATTTGGTTCCCATGTTCCCACTGTTTACCTTGTCACGTGATCTTTTTAATTTACGCTGTGTTCCACAGCGTAAATTAAAAAGATCTCACCCGAAACTTCCTGCTGCAAAGAAAAAGTATATCCTGTTTAATGTCTGAATTATACATTCTCTGAAGCGTAACTTCGAGGGTACATATAAGGTTGATCGCAATTTAGGATTGGGATCAAAAGGCTA
>DWMZ01001655.1:0-15829 GCA_018249855.1 Eueides tales michaeli
GATATTATAAAATTTTATTTTTTGTTCACCACATTGAATAAATTTTGTCTAACATATTTTTTTGATAATAAATTAAGCTTAGCAACTGCTTTGCAGATATCTTAATTTGAAGAATTTTATAAATATATACATACTAGTGGCCGCCCGCGACTGCGTCCGCGAAGAAACGCTATCATAACGTACAAATATTATCAACATAAGAAATATGGTGACTAAGTATTGCACAGCTCTCATCTCCGGTCTATTGGTAGCTACTGCAGTATGCTCGTGACGTGAGCAAGCCCCATAGAACTGCCCATGCCTGTTACCTTCAAGCTTTGCGATTTTTTGATTCTATCAATTAGGAGTCAATCCCACGGGAACTCCGCGAAAAAAGTAGCCTATGTGTTATTCTGGGTCTTCAGCTACCTATATACCTAAATTTTATCGCAATCGGTTCAGTAAAATTTGCGTGAAAGAGTAACAAACATCCACACATACTTCCAAACTTTTGCATTTATAATATTAGTAGGATACATATTGTAAGAAAAATATCTGATTATAATTTACATGTCGTTGAATTTTTGCCTTCGCCAGCTACTACCTTGTTCTTATTTGGAGCATTTTGACAATGTCAAAAGTTGAGTTACAACGTAATGTCTTAAGACTAGATTTCCCGGTTATATACATGATAGAAAAAAGAAAACAAAAGTATTTGTGACAAACTCGAGTTGTCAGTATATCATTTCAAGAGTTTTTATATTAAAATAAAATATTTATTTACTATTTTTACTACAATTTATGAAAGATTACAAAAACTCCATAAAAAACTAGCCCCACTTCTGGAGATATCGTCAGCACACCGCACCCTATATATCTATGTGAAGCAAGCAAAATAAAAAAAATACACACTTATGAGTCACTGACTTTGACACAAATATGAGCTGCCATTACAGTACTTACTAATGTTATGTATTATTAATGTTCAATAGTTTTTAGCCAGATTACACTTCCATCATGAGCGTATCTAGAAATATTTTCCAAGGGGGCATGGATTTTACATTTCAACATATAAGTTAATGTTTTTTTTTTTTTTTCTTTTTAGCTTCACGCCAGATGGAACTTGAGAGCCCAGTGCTAAGACATTCAATTTCGATCCCACTTTAAGCCGAATTTAATGCTTTTCGTGTTTAATGGCGGAACTCAACACCGTGAATTGCGTTATTACCAAAATGAAGGAATGAACATGTATCTCACCTCAATTTGTTAATTAGAGGTCTTTGTTTGAAATTTTATTGTATTACTAAAATTTTTGGGGTGGATATAAAATGATTCTCGAGTGAGTACGCTCAACCCGGCCCTCCGCCTTTTTACACTCGTAAATTTCAAATAAACATAGGCATGGAGTGATATTGCAATCATCAAATTCCAAGCATAGAAGTCTTTATCAGAATATACATAGAAAATCATTAAGTTAGACGGACTTTTGCTCTAGTAAGCTCATGGCTAGCATGTTTCTTTTTAAATTATACGCTACAGCAACAGATTTATGGACATCCATAAGGGGATCCTAGTGAAGAGCGCACGAAACATCTTAATAAAAAAACAAAATATTTTTTATAACAAAATATTTTACTTAACGTAATAGGACTTAAAAAAAATCACTGAGTTTATTCAATAGGTATAAGAAGATATTTAAAGAATTGCTAAATATATATAAAAATAATATATATACGCTTCTTACTAGCTATAGAAGCTTTCCAACAAAAATTCCATCATGAAATTAAAAATCAACTCACAAATTAATTTTAAACTTTCTTAACAGTTAAAAAAGTTCATTAATCTTCTGCATATTCGCGATACAAATACTATAGTATAGGTCACTGTAACGGCCTTGCGGACTCACGATTGTCGATACTCGATAAGCGCATGTACGATACGATCTGACGTTGATCTAGATTTAGTTGAGCAATCTCATTAATACTTATTTGTTTGGGCTGTATATATTTTTAGTAACCTTTTCATATGTCAATTAAGTTAAGTATATATTATAATGAAGAGAATTAATATTCAAAGGGTTATTTATAGATTGATATTACAAATATATTGCAACATATGTTTTAAATATTGTATATTTTTACTAGAAACAATATCTGACAATTTGAAATTTGGAAGCTTGGTTCGGTATGTAAATATACAGCTTATCTGCTTATATTATTATCATTTTGAGGCCAGTCGTGACACTGGAGCACAAGCGTGCAACTGTCAATCGACAGGTTATTGGTAGGTCACTCGAGAAAAGTGAAGTACTGGTAACGTAAAATGCAGCGTTCAGTTTCTCTACTTAATACGGGAAATTGGTAAGCGAAAGTGTCTTATTGGGAACAGAATGTGAACACTGTGTGTATGTGTATGTGTATTTTCTCAGGCCCCTTTACCATACCCTCTTAATAGCGGGATATAGCGTAAAGCCAAAAAAAGTAGTCATTGTTTTGTATATAAATGATTAACCGCATTCGGCTTTTAAGTGTCGTTTTTTTGGTCCACTTGAACAACCGTAAACTGAAATGGTTAAGTGCGACAACAGACTGCAATTGCGACATGTTGTGGGTCATGTGATCCCCACTCGAGGAAATGAAATATTTAATATTCTCATCTCTTTGGTAACAAAGGCAAAGCGTGGAGTTGAGTATCGCCACTCAACACGCAATGTCTCAAATTCGGCGGAAAGTGGGGAGCGGAGCGGAGTATCTTGACACTAGGTTGCCAAGTTCCCTGTCTACCCTGCCATGTGCAGGATACAGCGTGAAACTGAGTTATGTGTAAATGCTACTGCTGACAGGCTGAGCTTCTTGTCACTATAAAGTATATAAGAAATAATAAAAGACACTAACTACACTGTACACTATAAGTGTTTGATTAACTCAATTATATACATAGTTTTCCTGTTCTATTATTATTAGAGCATAATTAGTACATGTAAATTGAATATTTAAGTAATTCATGTTCACTATCGCGGTGGTCCAAATTACGATTACGGCGCTCATAGCGTACCAAAGTGTGGTCCGAGTCGTGTTTGTCACACTCACCGTTAGTGTTGCGGACGCTATGACGTCACATGTGACGTCACTACCTAGTACTTACAGTACTGACGGATCGGATCGTTAGCAACGTAAGCATTGGCGTTATTTTACGCCATTTATTTGAATCTACTGGAAAATGCTTGAAATACAAGCATTTTACTATCTTCATCGAGCTACACCACATACTCCATGTACTCCTGTTTATATCAAAAAATGCTTTGTTAGGTTATGTTTAACTTGTTATATTCGTAAGCACACTCGCAAGTGGTGCGAATTATTGATACTTCTAACAGACGTCGGCTAGATCACTAAATCGGACCCCACGTTAGCAGTCTATGCGTCGTAATGCTGTGAGCACAATTCGGACCGCGGTCTATATAAAGAATGTAAGGAAAAAATAAAGGCCTTTTTTTGTGATTACATATTTTTTTTATTTTGTTACTACAATAAATATATACTTATACTACATTTTCTATACATTTAAAAAAAAAACAAAAATTCTTAAAATAAATCCGTATTCTGTATGAAATAATTGACAAGTCGACTTGCTTGTACGTTTTTTTTATACTATTAGCTTTTTAATACAATTTAGTACAATAATAACTTAAAAAATCACTAATAAGGATATTTAGTAAAATAATACATGTCAGGGCGCAAGGAAATAAGTGCAAACGCAAACTGTACACGTGACAGGTAGTGGGGATCAAACTTCACTCAAGGAAACGATTGGCTTGGGAACACTCCGTTCAGTTCCCCATTTTTCGGAAAATTTGAGACACTGTGTGTTGAGTAGCGTAACTCAACGCCGCGTTTCGCCTTGTTACCAGAGCGAAGAAAGAAAATATTAAATATTTAATTTGAAAATATTGAACATTTGACTTCACGCCTGTGCTTCTGCGACACGACATGTCTCACTAATTATATATTCGTTCTAAAAGTGAGGCAATCGTCATATTAATTACTACTTCTAAAAAATGTATAGAAATTGACATATCAACATAGTCATGCATTGTTTAGAAATATAAACAAAAGTCACTATATGTGGAGAAGACAAAAGACTTTCTTTTGTTTCTTTCGAGTTATTGATAGTATTAAATTAAAATATATATATATATATATATATATATATATATATATATATATATATATATATATATATATATATATATATATATATATATATTATAACAAACTAGCCATCTTGATTTTGCAATTGCTTGAGCTGTTTCAGTACTGTATCCAACAATTTTCTTCTGTCCCTCTCGTTCTTCTTCAACACAGAGAAGACAGAGGACTTTTGCTCTGCCTCTTTCAACTTCTCTAGTAAAGTGGCCGCATCTCTGGGGGTCACTAATGCGTATTTGCCGCCCTCAATTCCAACGTCGTGGAGGTACGACGACCAGTCCCAACCAGTTATTAGGTCTAAAAGTTGTCTGGTCACAAAAAAGATTTTTTTTTATATATTTTATATCAAAATATATTATAACTATAAATATATTATAACTATAAATATATTATAACTATACAATTATTTTACTAATTTTATAGTGTTAAAATACTTATTTAGAAAATGTATAAAATTGTTAAACGTTGCAGGATTTGATCCCGGCGCGGCAAAAAATGAACCAAACCGTTCCATTATCACTAAAACTTTTGATGAAAATTTCAAAACATTACCATAGCAGTAAAAAGATATAGTAGACGGAGCTTAACGCCGCGCTCTACCACAACGTACCTTAAACTAGCGAAATGCTCCAACAGCTCCCCTTCCTTTAGACCAGGAACTGGTTCACCAGCTGCGAACTGCTCGCACTGTATCACGTCCAGGTCCAGCTGGTACAGTGCTCCTGACGAGATCTGGCGCACTGCTGGGTCGAGGAGCAGGTTCCTGAGTCGAGATGCTATACGGTTGGTGGCTGCGCGTACTGCTGCTACACTGTTAAGCAGAATTTTTATATATTATTGCCCATTTTTACAATTCAAATAATAACTTGGAGTGGGGACGGTTAGGTTAGGTTAGGTTCCCACTAACTTCCCTCTGCCTACCATGCCATGTGCGGGATACAGCTTGAAGCTGCATATATTAAAAGTTATTCAAAATCTTGTTGAAATCGCTCACCGCGCTCTCTCGGGCAGCTGTTCTAGAGACGTCAACACGCCGGAGAGATAGCTTAACATGTCCGTGACGAATGAGGAAGCTTGTCCACTGGGCTCGACTGTAAAATTTAAATAAGTCTTAGTAATAATAATATTTCTCTAATAAAAAAAACTCTCTAGAACTTAGAGGCGCCAACCGACAGGTTCTGGGTTCGATCCCCAGTCGAGAAAATGAAATAATTAATATTTTCAATTTAAATATTTAATGTTTCATTTCTTCGCTCTGGTAATAAGACAAAGCGCGGCGTTGAGTTCCGCCACTCAACACGTAATGCCTCAAATTCAGCGGAAAGTATGGAACGGAAGTGGAACGGAGTGTCTTAACATTAGGTTGCCGGGTACCCTCTGCCCACCCTGCCTTGTGCGGGATACAGTGTAAAACTAGAATAATAATAATAATAATGTTATATTATAGCCAAATTATGTAGAATTTTTGTTCGAAATTGCTTTGATTATGCGTTAACAAACATGATATACTGTAAAGCCATTTAAATTAGTTCAATAGTTTTTATTCTTTATTCAAATATATTCAGAGACATTGTTTAAAATTTAATTTTTAATTTGTTTATTTTAATATTCATTTATAATAAAAATCAACAATTTCTTTTATGTAATATACATCATACAATTATTTTAACGACATATTGCACGGTTCCTTTTTGGCTCCTTATGTTGTAAAAATTAAAACTTCGTTTGACCGAACATACAAAGGAAGTGCTGGTTGGAAACGAAAAAATATTTTTGAATTGAATATTCGATATATAATTCATCACGCTCTTTGTTTCTATGTAACTGTATACATATGGTCGACAATATACTAAAATGTGTCACACACAAAGGCCGTTTTCCGAATTATCGAAACATTAGAAACGATATTTCAACTGCTAAAGTGGGGTCCGAATTAGTGAGCGCGCCAACATCTGTCAGCTGTATTAATAATTCAGACGTCCGTACTGTGCATTAGTCAAGTCACATGTGACGTCATAGTCACACAAATTTTACCGTACGCTGTTTTGATAATTCGGAAAACGGCCAAATATTTATAATTTCTTTTTTCTGGTTTTCACCTCAGCTTCACGCTGTTCCCTCACCAAGTTTCCTCTGCTTACCCTGTCATGTGCGGGTTACCTGCACATGCCAGGGTAAGCAGAGGGACCTTGGTTCTAGTGTTAAGGCATTCGTCCCCATCCCCCACTATCTGACAAATTTGAGACAATCCGTGATGGGTTGCGGAGCTGAACGCCGCCTTATTTGTTAGTAAAATATATAAACCTTACCAAGTAACCAGTCATAGTTTTCAAGATCCAAAAATTCATCGACTTTCTTTTCCAAATTTTCGCATATTTGCTGTTCAGCGTCGTCTCTTGCCGCTTGGAACATACTGCCTGCTGCCTAAAGAATATTTTTTTTATTTTCATAGTAAAAAAAGTATGAGGCCGAAATCAATATGTAATAACAAATATTATATATATTTAATTTGATTTAAAACAAATCACCAATAAGTAAAGTGATATTATGACATTAAAACAGAATTTTTAATTTACCTGAGTGGTCACAAGTTCCGATCCAGTAATGTTACTTATGAATTCATATAAGAAAGATGTAGCGTCTTCCAGATACTGCGTATCCACGATGATCTGTGAGAAAAAGAAAAATAAATCAAATTTTTTTTTCTAAAAACATATATTTACAAAAAAAGGACTCCATTTCCATATTAAGATGAATTTTAGGGACTTTATACCAGAGCGAACATCATATAACGTTAGTCGTCGATTATTTAAATCGATTAATAAACAAGAAAATTACGCTAATCTAAAATATTAATTCCAAATTATTCCTTTAATTAAAATTATAGTTTTCAATACACAATTACTGTCTTAAGAATGACATATATACTAGAACAAAGAAAGCAATAGAGATTGGTAACTAAAATATTATAATTCAAACTTATACATAATAAACAGACCTGCACAGGTTGCATGAGCGACAGCGGGCGCCGGAACAGCGCGGACAGAGAGAGCAATAGAGATTAGTAAATGTGGTATAGTAACAACCTGCACGAGCTGCATGAGCGGCAGCGGGCGCCGGAACAGCGCGGACAGAGAGAGCAATAGAGATTAGTAAATGTGGTATAGTAACAACCTGCACGAGCTGCATGAGCGGCAGCGGGCGCCGGAACAGCGCGGACAGGCAGCCCGTGAAGGAGCGGCCCAGCAGCAGCGAGGCGGAGTGGCGCGCCGCGGCCGCGCGCCGCCCGCCGCCCAGCCCCAGCCCCGCGGAGTACTTCAGCCATGCGTAGATGAACTCCTTCACCTGCACGTACACGGCGGGCACCATTGTGGAGAATGGGAACCTGGTGATGGTTAAAAACAAAAAATAAAATAAACTTGAGTTAACCGACTGATTTTGATTACGCACGCGTGACAAAAAAAAACATGTCTTAACCTTTTGAGTTGACCGAATTTGCCTTTTGCCGTTTTCCGAATTGTGCACACAGCACTCATAGCATACCAGAGTGCGTTAAAATTCGTGTGATTTGACATTTACAGTACTTACAGTACTGACGGGTCGAGCGTCTGAGCGTTAGTATCGTGAGCATTGACAAATTCAAATTCAAATTCAACGACAATAGTGACATTGACATGGAACGTCTATGCTAACGCTCCGACCTGTCAGTACTGTAAGCACTAGTCAAGTGACATGTGACGTCAAAGTTACACAAATTTTACCGCATCTGTGGTACGCTATGACCGCTGTTTTCATAATTCGGAAAACGGCCTATGTGACAACCGTATAACGAAGAATCGGCTATACTAAATACTCCAATCATGTTTATATCAAAAAATGCTGTGTTCCGTTATGTTTAACTTGTTGAAATGGGAATAGTGTTAAGACACTCCGTTCCACTTCCGTTCCCTACTTTCCGCCGAATTTAAGGCATTGCGTGTTGAGCGGCGGAACTCAACGCCGCGCTTTTGCCTTATTACCAGAGCAAAGAAATGAAATATTAAAATAGAAAATATTAAATATTTCATTTCCTCGTCGTGGGGATCGAACCCACAATCTATCGGTTAGAGTCACATACTTGTGCCGCTGCGCCACGATAGGCCTCAATCTTACGTTCAAATAAGTTCACTCATTTAAGAGCTACGGTGCCACAGATAAACAAACGGGACAAACTTACACTCCTTTTTCCACGTGGGTGGTTAAAATTGATAATTATTTAAAAAAAAAACCGACAATATACTTACTTTCTGGGGAAAGGCTGAGTTTCCAGTTCATCTCCGTCATAGGGGAAAGTGTCCATTACACCATCATATTGTTCTTGATTCTCTACCTGTGAGGTATTAAAATTCAAAATTTTTTAAATAAGTTGTCAATTGTATTAATGTTTTTTTTAGGTCCTCAAATTAACTTCATAACAGGATATTTTCTGTTCAGCTTAACACTGTATCCCGCAAATGGCAGGATAGGCAGAGGGAACTACTAACCTGTCATTAAGGCACAATTTGAGCGTGTTAAAACGCGAAACTGAATACCATGTTTTGCCTTGTTACTATAAAAAGGAAATATTTTTTTTAGTAATTTTATTTCTTCAAATGGAAATCGAACCCACCTTATATCAAAATAGGGTTGCAAAAAGAATTTAGCATTAAGACACTATCATTCGTTTCTTACTAAAAATCTGTCAATGTCATCATGACATTGAACTAAAAAAGTTAAAATTTATTATTATTCAGCCCTCGATATACGTAATCATACATACATACTTAAAAAAAAACTAAATTATCGACGAAACAAAGTGCCTGAACACTAGGTTCCCAAGTTCCCTCTACCAATCCTACCACATACAGCATACATCATTACAAACAAACTAATACATATTTTTACTATTTTTAAAGTATTATTCCACACTTAGAAAAGAAAAATACTAAATTTAAAAACGTATAAAAATTTGAACGAAGCAGGATTAGAACCCGCGCCTCTTGGAATCCGTCCAAGCGCTCTGACCACTAAGCCATTCGTTCTCACCAAGCTCCGTCGAAATTTTTATATGGTTGTTACAACTTATTTATGTTGTTAGCATATCTGTAAGGAGATTTTTACAAATTTCCGCAACCCAAAGACAATTCGTTAGAATTATCGTTTGGCAAGAGAGAATGCTATTTATTAAATATTTTTACTATTTTTAAAGTGTATACAACACTTAGGAAAGAAAAATACTAAATTTAAAAACGTATAAAAAATTGAACAAGGCAGGATTTGGACCCGCGCCTCTTGGAATCCGTCCAAGCGCTCTGACACTAATACATACTTAAAATATATATATACCTCGATAGGCACAAAGGAGGCATTATCCAATATATCTCTGAACACGACCACCCATCTTTGCATCAACACCTCAGTGTAGTGCTCCGCCATCTCTTGCAATAGAAGCGGCAACGGTTCAGTTGGTAGGCCGTAACATCTGCAAATGTAGATTAATTTAACCGATTTCAAAAAAAAAAAAAGGAGTTTCTAATTTGACGTGTAACACTTGTATGTAAGGTATGTTTATTCGTGTGAAAAAATATGTTGTGAAAACTTACGAAGGTTTTTGGTATTTTTACCAACTTGAAAAAAAAAAGAATTAATAAAATATTGATTTGATACTAATTATAAGCACAAATAATATGGTTGTAAGTTCGATGCTCACCGCTGTTACCCTGACTATGTAAAACAAAATTGAGTGTAATTTATTTAAGTATTGTCTATAAAATAAAAGATTAATAAAATCTTTTATTTAAAAATAGAACGTATGACTTAGTTGGTCAGAGAGCTTGAACGGGTCGAGATCCCGCCACATTCAAAATTTTAATACGTCTTTAAAATTAGAATTTTTCTTTCCTAAGTGTTAAATAATACTTTAAAAATTGTAAACATATGATGATTTTCTATAGTTTCAATTGCCTATAAAATAAAATCTATAATAATAGGCCTGTCGTGGCGCATTGGCATAGCGTGTGACTGTAAACATCAGGTTGTGGGTTCGATCTCCACTCGAGAAAATGAAATATTTTATATTTTCAATATAAATAATTAATGTTTACATTTCTTCGCTCAGGCACTGAGCATGACGCAATGCTTCAAATTCGGCGGAGAGTGGGGAACGGAAGAGGAACGGAGGGTCTTAACACTAGGTTCCCAGGTTCCCCCTGCCTACTTTGCCATGCGCGGGATACAGAGTAAAGCTGAAAGAACAAAAACAAAAAAAAACATACTTACTTCAAAGCATTAATAAACAACACAATCTGGTGTTTAATACTCAACATCAGAGTCGGATCAGTTATCAATGACGTATTTGTTCTCAACGTTGATGCTACTTTAGTAACCGCCATACTCCATGTATCCAGGAGCCAGTCTTTGGAGACGAGACCAGCTCCGGTGGCCAGGAGGTGTTCTTCCAGGATAAAGAAACCAAGTACAGCATTCAGGTAGCTCTTCATGTTTTGTATTGAATCGTGGAGATTGCCTGATGATGGGATGAGAACGAGACGAGCTTGCTGTTTACGTTGAGCTCTGGAAGTATGTTTTTATGTTTATTTTGATGATAGGATGGCATTTTTTGGTATGTGTAGTTCAATTTTGTACCACCATTTTGGAAAAAGATGTGTAAAAAGCTTTGCGCTGTATCTCATGTAATATCAACTTTACAGAAAATAGCATGAATAATTATTTGTTGCAAATTAAATTGTCCTTTGTTTTTGTTCCTACTGTTTTTGAACTATAATAAGAAATGAAAACGGTCCAATTTTATTTTGAGCTTTTCTAATTATTTTTTTTTCATATTATATTTATATTTTAATATTTAATACTAATAATAATAAACATATGGACTAAAATTACATTTGAGGAGGAGATTATTTTTATAGAGGACTTTTCAGACAATCACTGCAAATTTGTTAAATTTAACTAACCTACGTTTTACAGCGTTTCATAGTTGAGAAAACAGTAAAAACCAAAGTTAGACTTCGTTTTTTGTTAGTTATATATTTTTTTATATATAATTTATTATTTTTACTCGTTTCAAAGTGTTATTCCACACTTAGGACTTGGACGGTTTCCGCAAGGCGCGGGTTCTAATCATGCTTCGTTCAAATTTTTATACGTTTTTAAATTTAGTATTCAAATTTAGTATAATTTATTATTTTCTTAATATTCCTCTATGTTTGATAAAAAAAAATATCGACCCTTTTCACCACTACCTATGATAAGTCTGTCTATTTCAATATAATTGTATACTAAGAATTAAAATATTCATATATTATGTACTATCTATAAACAAATGCAGAATCTTAAAAATATAAACATTTCAATGGACTAAATGTTTGGACTATCTCAAGGTACGGACTAAATTGTCTTAATATATAAAGTAAATTGACTTGAACCAATTCAATATTGATGCTAATTTAGATGTTTATTAAATTTTAAAATTTTAACAATATTTAATTGTTTCGCTAGTATAAGCTACATATGATGATATCAGGCTTAAATAAATAAATTGTCTTGGTTACATTGTAGAAAAAATAATAATACAATTGTGTAGAACTGTACGACACTGGTAAATTTAACAATGATATAAGTAAATTGAGAGTCGCGAATTAAAATAAACTATAAAAGTATAAATTTATAATATAATTTTAATTTTTTGTGGCATAGGGACAAAAGCGGATGACTGTGAAAGCGACAGGTTGTGGGTTCGATCCTCACTCGTGGAAATGAATATTTAATATTTTAATTTCTCTCTGGTAACACACAATGCCTCAAATTTGGTGGAAACGAGGGAACGGAACAGAGTGTCCTAACACTCTGCCTACCCTGGCATGCGCGAGATGATGAAAAAAAAAGAAAAAAATGTAAGTTTACCTGTAATACTGCACAAAGTCATTCTTAGCACCAAGAACACTATGTATATGTAAACATCTGTGAAGTGGACTGAAGTCGACCAGTTCATGAGGGCATTGGGGTCCATTGTTTTCTTTATTTGTTACTCCCAATGATTCTGTTAGAAAAATAATATATATGTATATATATATATATATATATATATATATATATATATATATATATATATATATATATATATATATATATATATATATATATATATATATATATATATCTATATATATATATATATATATATATATAACAAGGACTAATTTTATATACCTAATATATTAAACATCATACTAATGTAAGTGGTTCTCATTTGTTTTTTTTTATCAAAGCAGACAACACAGAGAGGACTTAGTGTTAAGACACTCCGTTCTTCACTTTTTGCTGTATTCTCAAAATAATTCATTTCATTTAAAGACTGTAAATGCTCAACATTATCAGAGTGAGGAAATGAAAAATTAAATATTACATTTCTCCGAGTTCCCTTACAGATAAACAACAATCTAGAGACATAAAATTATAATTCACGCTGAATGAGCCACTGTAAACTACAGGTACAGGTTCAAAGCTCCTTTGGGGGAACAAGTATTTTTTATATCCCCAATCTCTCGTATGAAGATGAAGCATGACATAAGGTTCCACTATTCGCAATATCAAAAACTGGAGCAGAAAATAAAAAAATCGAGTGTCTAGTATTTGAATATGGGGAATTCAGAGTGTAGCTAATTTAATAAACTTGAGAATATTATTTCAAATATACGTCTTATTTGTTATTACTTTAAAAAAAAGTGAGATTGAATTTGTTATTTAAAATGAATATTTTTTTTATTAATAGTTATACATAATATACTCTCAATGATACTTATTTTTTTTTTAAATTGAGATAATTATATTTTATATTTTGGGTAAATATTAATCTCAAACAGCTTACCTTTTTTATTTTTTACAATATTTTCCAAACTCCTTCCAAGCATTTCTTGTGTTTGTTTGAGGGCCATGGCACCAACCTAAAATATGAAATACTTTTTTTGTATATATATTAATTAACATACCAAAAACAAACTTTAACTTATAAAACCTATATTTTTGTTTTTTTTTAATGATAAAGTAACAACATCTTGCATTAAATTAAGTATCTAGTAACAATATTATTTTCCATTTTTCACAAATTTTCAATGAATATTGATAAGCAAATAGGCAACTACAGTTCAAAAGGCCTAAGCTGAGCTTTGCATATGTGTAAGTAATAAGAAAAATTAGAGCTAGAACAAAAGACAAAGTTGATGAAAAAAATTAAATCATTATCAACAGTGTTGGGTCCAAAATCTATTTCTTTTTTTTTAAGTTTGGTGATATACATTTATTTCCACTTTGAATAAATTTAACACATATTAAGAACGACATTTTATTTTAAATTCTCATTCTTAATATCAGTTTTAATTTAAATATTTTTTATTATTAAATATTTTTTTAAATGCACGCTATATACCGCACATGGCGTAGGCGGAGGGATGTTGGAAACCTAGTGTTAAGACACTCCGATCCACTTGCGTTCCTCACTTTCGGCCAAATTTAGAGCATTATGTGTTGACTGACGGAACTCTACGACGCGTTTTGTCTTGTTACTAGAGCGAAGAAATGAAAACATTAAATATTTAATTTGAAAATATTAAATATTACATATCCTCGAGTGCGGAACGAACCCACAACCTGTCGGTTATGCCACTGCGCCACGACAGACGCTCTTTTTAAATTCTTTGATTTTTTTAAGTGTGACAATACTAACATGTACAAGAGCCCAAACAAGTGGCATTACATCTACACTATATATAAACACTCACACATACGCATAGCTCACCTTAGACTACTATAATACTATTTTTTTTTTAATTTACCTGAGGACTTAATTTTCTTATGTTTTCCAGAAAATCTCTTAAATCCGCCATAGATGCATCTTGTATTGCCTGCCTCAGCCTCGGTATATCAGCAGATATTTGTGCACACCATTTGTATGGACCCACTCTTGGTAATAATACATGCTCTAATTGTTCAAGAGTTTTGAGTGCTGGATAATACCTGTTTTAAAATATATATATATATATATATATATATATATATATATATATATATATATATGTGTGTGTGTGTGTGTATATACTAACTTTAAAAAAGGGAATATAGCGAGATTTAATTATTGCTTTTTTATCCTTCTATATCCCATGGCAGGGTAGGCAGAGAAAACTGGGAAAGCTAGTGTTAATACACTCCGTTCCGTTCTTCATTTACCACCAAATTTGAAGCATTGTGTGTAGAGTGGCAGAATTATATATTATATATACGATATATTATTTATATGCATATCAATACCTATAATAAAATTATAACTGATTGGTGTCTGTACATGGACAATTTTATGTTATGGAATTGGCTAAAACTGAAATTTTCAATACATGAATGAGTAGTAAACTAATAATTGTGTAATTCCTAAATGAAAAACCACTATGAATGGCCAGTATATAATAAACTTCATTAGAATGGCACCATCATGTTAAATTGGGACAACATCTCACTATAAATTTGATAGTTATAAATTTGATTCCTATTCATTACATCATTGCTCTGGTAAGACAAATTACACTTTTGACTTGTGGTGATTCATATAATATTTCAAATTTACATGAGAGCTGAGAATAGCATGTACAAACTGTATTCTATCTGATTTATCAATTATTTGTAGAATAAAGCCAAAAACTAAAACTAAACAAATAATATTATACAATAACAAACTATTATACCTCTTCGCTTCAACTTGAGTCTTAAGTTTCGAATATGTGGTTAGCAAAGGCAGACATAATTCCATTTTTTCTATGGTTGATGCAATGTTTAATTCCACTCTACGGGCTCTTATCAATTCTTCAGCTTGTGTACAAAGACCTTAAAAGTCATTTATTATTATACCTTATGTTTTATATAAATATTTTAAATCTAAAATAATGTATATATAAGTATTTTTTCTTATTTTGAATAAAGATTGGAAAAGACCAAATTAATAAAAACAAATATTTACATACTTTCAGCGGAGTCCTTCACATTTGCATCCACATTTGATATTTCAGCATGCAGCTCTTCAGCATGTGATCGTACTTGCAACAGCTCTCTTATTGAATCTATAAAACCCTGAAACAAGTAAAATAATAATCTATACCTATAATAAATTCAACCCATAACTGACTGTGGACTTAGATATTTTAAAGAAATCTTATAGGGAACTTTATTAATGTAATAAGGTCAAAAATAGTGTCTTTTTTACTTTTTGTCTGTTAATCATTAAAAAAGTTATGAAAATTTAAAGTATTAAGATTGACAACATTTTTTAATGTATAAATATTGTCTTAAAAGTGATGTCATTGGACAAGAAAGTTGTTGAAATAATTAAATAAAATAGTGTAATTCACACAGGTGAAGCGGTGGGCAGGTCACTAGTTAAACAATAAATTTAAAGAAACATCTTCAATTAAATAAATAAATAGTTATAAAGAATGAATTACCTGATAATAGAAATTACACAATTTTTCTATTTCTTTATCATGCTGTTGGATTCTATCATCTAACTGTTGTACAAAAGCTTCATGTCCTCCCTCACCTTCATAAACTGATCGAAACGCTGGCCC
>DWMZ01001656.1:0-15824 GCA_018249855.1 Eueides tales michaeli
ATATATATATAGATATATATATATATATATATATATATATATATATATATATATATATATATATATATATATATATATATATATATATATATATATATATATATATATATATATATATATATATATTTAAAGCAAGTACATGTATCGATGTAAATATTCCTATACCGAAGAAATCGCTGATAGCGATAAGGCCGCCTGCTGTACATTCTTGTTTATGTGTTTCTTCTGCTTTTGTTTTGTTATGTGGTGTACAATAAAATATTTTTACTATTATAATTATTAAAGTTGCACGTTTTTAATTAATTTCAATTAGTAAAACAATCGCTGTCATGAAGCGTCAAAGTATTTGTAGACGATGTAATTCTATTGCCCCCACCATAGATATGTACTACAAACTACATTGAACTATTTTTTTTCACACAAAAAATATAATTTGTTTGCCGTTTTTAAAAATTATACATGCGGTGGCTCTAACCGACAAGTTCTGGCTTCGATCCCCACTTAAGGAAATGAAATATTTAATATTTTCAATTTAAATATTTAATGTTTCATTTCTTCGCTCTGGTAACAAGGTAAAGCGCGGCGTTGAGTTCCGCCACTCAACACGCAATGTCTCAAGTTCGGCGGAAAGTGGGGAACGGAAGTGGAACGGAGTGTCTCAACACTAGATTCCCGAGAACCCTCTGCCGACCCTGCCTTGTGCGGGATACAGTGTGAAGCTAAAAAAAAAAGTTAATGCACCATTCCGACTCCCACTTAACTGTTTTTTTAATCTCCACTTTTGTTACCGTGATGCAAAGAAATTCCCAATTAAGATTCGCACCAACATGTTTATATACATCAAGTATATAAATCAACAGTAGTAAAATAAATTTACAATTTATTAACGCTATAATCCAATATAAATTGTTTTATTCAATACACAAGCATTGAAAGTTACTAAAACTTATGTCAATATTAAGAAGAAAATATAGTTCATTTTCGAATAAGGAACGAGGGAAAGTTAGTTGGTCGACTAATATTTTTAGTTTTCCCCATTTCTTAGTGTTTTAAATAGGTGTATGCTATTATTTATATTTTTGTCTCCCACGAAAAGAGTGCCTCTCTCTTTTGACAGTCTATCGGTTACACCATTGTTCCTAAATGATTAAACTGATTTGGGAGCTTTTTGCAATCGAAAGCCTTGTTAAGCCGTTGCAGTACTTAGCTTAGCTAAGCTTTATGAAAATCGGATTAGCAACTCATAAAAGCTACAAGCAGTTTGTCAACTTGAGGTAGTGCTTTTTTCGGTCGGGGACTTTTTCAAATTTTGAATTTCGTTTGCTTGTTGACTTCACGCCCTTTTGTCAAAATTATTCCAGTGTTTAACTTTTCGTCTATTAATTTGCGCGTGTTCCAGATATTGCAAGTTGAATACTTGTTTAGAAAATGTATAAAAGTTTTAACGTTGCGGGATTTGAAGCCACCCTTCTTGAAATCTGTCCAATAAAATTGACCACTAAGCCATACGATCTCAAAATTTGAAAGTAGCCGAATTATTTTATGATTAATTAGAGAACGCATGGCTTAGTAGTCCGAGCTTTTCTACAGATCAAGACGTTTTCTAAATAAGCTTTCCTTTCTTAAGTGTGGGATAATATTTTGGAAAAAGTAGAAATACTGCAAATGACAGAGAGAAGTAACGAAAATCAATATTTCCTCAAATATAGACCGTATCGACAACCGTTTTTAAAGTAGTTACAGTTTAATTATATACGTGTGGCTGTCGCGGCACAAACTGTACCATAAACGCGACAAGTTGTGGGTTCGATCCCCGTTCGAGGAAATTAAATATTTATTTTTTTCAAATTAAAGGTACATTTAATGTTTTCATTTCTTCGCTCTGGTAACAAGGCAAAGCGCGGCGTTGAGTTCCGTGACTCTACAATCAATGCCTCAGTTTCGGTGGATAGTGGGGAACGAAACGGAGTGTCTTAACACTAAATAAGGTTCCCTCTGCCTATCCAGCTATATGCAAGATACAGGTTGAAGCTAAAAAAACCTATACTTACCTAATTTTAATATAAAAAAATTACCACAAATGGAATTCAAACTTCAAACCATTTCCAAATATTAAAAATAACAAAATTACAAGAAAACGCGTATTAAGCAATCATGAGTATAAATAAAGGTGTAAAGTAAAATGTAGCCATTCTAGTGAAGACGCCTCTTGAAGTCGACTGTGGGAATACTTGTAGTAATGAGATCGCCTTTTGTTGTATCACTTCCACTTTGATATCTTTGAAGTGTGTTTTTTTACATAAAATCTGAATTTTTTTCAGCTTCACACTGTATCCGAACGTGGCAGGGTAGGCAGAGGGAACTTGGGAACCCAGTGTTAAGACACTCCGTTCCGTTCCCTATTTTTCGTCGAATTTGAGGTATGGTGTGTTTTGTTGCGAAAATCAACGCCGCGCTGTGCCTTGCCAATTAAAATGACAAATTACAACTTTCTGAATCTTATGAAGAAATGTTTTTTTTTTTGGAATCTATATGTCAGTGATTCAATAACGAAAGAGTTTTATATACCTACACACATATATCAATTTATTATTTAGAAAACAAAATTGATAGGAGCGGGATTTGAACCTGTGTGTTTTGGAAACCGTCCGCATTTATCTTTTCTGAGTGTCACTATCATTTTAAATATATTATTAAAATATATCATCTTTCTTGCCAATTCTTCATAGCGTTTAAAGCCAGTAACAGGTAAAAATAAGGTTTTTTTCTGTATTTTTTGCAAACAATTTATTATTTAATTGTAAGAAACAATATTTGTTTCTTAGTTTGGCGTTTCTACTACGTCATATTATTAGTGAGGATTAGCTAATATGACACCACAATGTCTGATCGTCCACATCTAATATGGGCAAAAACCGGGCAATGTAGCATAACACCAGATTTCCTTTGTCTACCCTGGTATACTAACTAATATTAATGTTATTTCAAAAGAATACATTTTTTTTCAGACTTGGCGGAGGTAACTTAGGAATCTAGTGTTAAGACACTCCGTCCATTTTCCTCCAAATTCAAGACATTGGGTGTTGAGTGGCGAAACACTACGCGCTTTATTTGCGAGAGCGAAGAAATGAAAACATTAAATATTTAATTTTAAAAAACTAAATATTTCATTTCCCCGAGTGGGCATCGAATCCACAACCTGTCGCCATCACGCCACGACCCTTCATAATATTTCCTTTAAAATATTCGAAACTAAAACATGTTTCTATAATTTCTATTTTCAACATAAAAAGTTCTTAACCAAACCACTGTAGCTTTTCGAGACCACATAAATAATTAAAACGGCAACGCCACTAAAATGTTCGTTACGTTTATTTTCTGTTCAAAATTGCGAAATATCTACGTTTGTGTTACAAATAATTCATCTGGAGGCCGACAGACGGTTACTGGGGTGAAAAATAGTGCCTTTTAATTTAAAGCTTTGAATACACTATAGAGATAAAGAACAGTGGACGTTCAAAATTATAGAAATAATTTAAGGTCGTTGTGGTAAAACGAAGGTTTTCAGTTCGATTCCCACTCAGGGGAAATATATAATAGTTTAATTTATATTGAATTTTGCCATTCAATACGCATTGCCTCGAGAATTCGATGAAAAGTAAAAAACACACCCACATATGGGTCTAAATGAGAATGGAGTGTCTTAACACTAGTGCAACAATTGTAAAAAAGGTAAAAAACACTGTAATAACTACAAAGACTCAGTTGAACATCGTTTGACTGTAAATACAGTGGTCGTGGATTCTATTCCCTTTAGGAAGTGGACTATATATATGAAAATAAATTAAAAATTGTTTCTTCAACGACGTAGAGTTCTATCATTAAACGCGTAATTTCTGCAATTCTATGGTAAATGTAAAAGGTTATTTTAAGCGTCTGCCTAACTCACTATGTGAAAATATGAAGCTACTTTAAATATAATGCATATATTAATTATGGCTATGCTATATTGTTTTAAAATATATTAAATTCACAAGTGTGTAATACAAATTTATGAAGGAAAAGTGAGTGATAAGAGGACGGGAGACCTTCGAAAATAGACTATCTACGATACTGGAGTAGGGTTACTTCAAAATCATGGAAGCGCTCCAAGCGCTCGGAAGGGTGTATGTATGAAGAGTTTTATGAAAGTGTTGTGGACGCGGACGAGGCAAAAAATGTATGCTAATGGTATGCGTTTGCTAGGTATACAACGTAAATTAGTTTTAATTCACCCGAGGCATTTGGTTATTTTCATAAACCTATATTCAAGAAACAAAACACGGCATTGATATTAAAAAAAGACTGTTATAGTCTGTGACTACTGAAGATTGATAGAATTCAAGACGTTTTGAGTAGCGGAACTCAATTTCACTTCCTCGAGTGTTATTGAACCCACGACCGTCCGTATTGCATACCTACTATGCCAGTACGACTACCTTAAATTGATTACTGTGTATATATAAATAATTAATGTAAACTAATCCTTATAATGAGAAAAATGCGAAAAGAGAGGACGACAAATGAGCGCCATAGACAAAGAGAATAATTTAACAGCGAAACGAATCTCTTTAAAGACAGCTAAGAAACATTTTCTAGTAGCTAAAAACCATTTTAATTTATGTATGTACTAGAGTCCTATTAAGCTTCTCTCATCAACATTTGGGGCGCTCGCCCGTAGTAATAATAAAAAAAAAGTTCAAGACGATATGGCAAAGTAAGCAGAGGAAATTTGAGAGCCCAGTGTTATGCCACTCCGTTCTCAATAAAAATTTGTTACACAAAAGATTTTTTTGCTTCACGTTGCATCCACGCTAGTATGGCAGAGGAAACATGGGAACCTAATGTTCCCGTTCAGACATTTGGCACTGACATTGACCTCGTGCGACATTGTGTGCTGAGCTGCGTTACCAGAAAGAGGAAAATAAAGTGTTTTGTTTTGTTCTTATTTTATAGAAAAACTATTTGTGTTAACTGATGACTATTTCTAATATAACCTAACGGGTAGTTCTCTGACGGTACGTATTAATACATTACAACATAAATAACGCATATCAATAGTGTGGGGTCATGTTTTTGACTCTCCATCAAGTTTTTCAGGTCCTTTTATTCGCAAGCTTCATAAACCGGTCTTGAATTCTTCACATATTCAGGACATAGGGCATCTTCTGCAGCTCTGGTTGCTGGTTATCCATCATGGGTTTTCTCTGGGCCAAGGGTCTCATTCCGGGACGGGATCAAGGGTCTCATCCGGCTCGACAAACCTCCCGGGTTACATAAAAATCACTTCTTCGTACCCTCATCCCTCATTCTATATATAGAAACTTCTCCCGACTGGGTCATATTAGATTTGTCTGCTCTAAAGCGATGCTAAAAAAATAGCTTTGGATTGAACATTATTCCCGCGGCTTCGGCCATTTAAGTAAATTATGATTCTATAAATGAATTATATTATACATTTAATCAGCTGAACTATAACGCCCGTATAAGGACTGTGTGTGAACATTGTAATATTTAAGATTACATTATAATAATAATCATTGAAATTCATATTAATTGGTTACGCGACGTGTATATGTATATGTGTATAAGCAAACAAAATATTATAATACTACAAAGGGTAAAGAAAAATAACATGTTATGATTTTCAAAATTTGGAAACTACCGCCAACGATACGCGGTAGTTTGAAAATTTTAAATAATTATATCAACTGACAGACGAATGCCACCTCAGTCTACCCGTGACCACGGACTACTGTAAAGTGTTTGAAACGTCAGATCTCTAAAAATGTTTAACAATCAATATACCTAATTAATCCGGTTAAATATATATATATATATATATATATATATATATATATATATATATATATATATATATATATATATATATATATATATATATATATATATATATATATATATATATATGTTATGGAAATTAAATATTTAAAGTCTTAATTTTCCTTCCTCTAGGTAACGGTAACGGTAAAGTAGCTCAGCACGCAATGTCGCACGAGGTCAATGTCAGTACAAGTGTCTTAACGGGAACATTAGGTGCCCATATTCCCTCCGCCATACTAGCGTGGATACAGCAGAACACAATAAATCTGGATTCAAACAAATGTAATTACAATATTTTTATATTATAACCGATTTTCTACAAGCGGAAACGCACGTCCATCGCCACCGGAGCGTGTAACTTATTGTAAAATTGCGCACTTGTGGTCATTAACTAAAGCAATAATATCGATAGTTGGAATTCTGTGATTTATCCAATACATATTAATTATTTAACAAAATGGTGAGAATTGAGTGTATAATATAGTTTTTTTAATAGTTTTGAGTAATTTAGGACCAATTTAAGCTAAATACATACATAGAAGTCGGTAAATGCTAAAAAAATCAATGAAGAAATGGATGAAAACTCTGAGGCAATCGTAACTCTTTGGTTAATGGACCAAATGCAAAAAGAAATTGGCCTGCTACTATATTTTAGAAAGTATTGTAAATAAACAATTGATATAAATATTATTTTACTTACATATTTTATATGAAACGAATCAATTATATGAAATGAATCAATTATATGATTGCTCAACGAGGTCAAGTCTATGTTGGAATAATACTTTCATCTCTTTTCCCTCTGCCTACAATGCTATGAGAGGGATACAGCGTGAAGTTAAAAAAATATGTACACTTTGACGCCTTCGCTTCGCATTTGTGAAGGACGTAACAATTTCTAAGTTGCCGTGATAATCCCGCAGGTATAGTAATTAAATATAGTCTATAATCTTTCATCGATAAATAAACCAACAATAGTACCTGAAATTTACGTGTACAACCAGAATTCTTAAGCCTTATATGTGTAAAGGAATATTAATATAATATTAGTTAAAAATAATGACGTCTTATTAATATCATTTCCATACACATATCTTTGATAGACACGATCGATAGTTCCCACAGAACTCAAAGTAAATCCGAATAGCGTTAAACGCTTATTGCACCGACTTCTATTGTCAATCACTTATTGAATAACGCAAGAGTAATATTAATACAGCTATTTTTTTCAGCTCCACGCTGTATCTCACACTTGGCATGGTAGGCAGAGGGAACATGGTAACCTAAGGTTCAGACAATCCGTTCCATTCCCGAGAGTGGCGGAACCCAAAGAGCCTTATTACCAGAGCGAAGAAATGAAAACATAAAATATTCAATTTGAAAATATTAAATATTTCATTGCCTCGAGTGAGAATCGAACTGAACAACCTGTTTCGTTCACAGTGACATGCTGCGCCACGATAGATTTCAAGCTATCTGAATTACTATTTATAGTAGTATTATATTGTGTAAATTCCAACAGCACACAATCAGTGGTCAGTAAACATTGATCTGTACAATATTGACATGTCGAAAAGCATGAGATCCGTCCACGAATGATAATCTCTGGTTACACTTAATATATACAGTAAATACGTACTCTATAGCTGTATATAGCTGTAGCAGGGTGGGGCAGAGGGAACCTGGGAACCTAGTGTTAAGACAGAGTTCCCAATAAGACACATCTGTTTTCAACTTCCTGCCGAATTTTAGAGCCACTGTGTGAATGGAGAGTCTTAAAAAAATAACATCTAAATAAAGTTATGGATTAATAGACATTTGTGAATGCTTTATTTATTTTTTCCGTTTAGATCGTTTTTTTAAAGATTTACAAGCTCAGTAGAGACCACTGGGACCAAAAGCATGCTGCTCTCCCAAGAAAAGGCGAAAGGAAAAGTTAATAAAATGTTGTAGAAAATAATTTTTTAGGCCTACATCCAAATAATGAGTGCAACTATATGTAAATGAATGTAATCAAGGATGCTGATATTATGTGTGATTACAATAACATGCGATATTTAATTTGCTGTAAACAAAAGGAAACTTAAATGTAAGTATAAATACAGAAATATATTTAGAGATCGACACACTTCGTCTGAAGAAATCAAACAAAATGAACACCTTCATCACTGTGAGTAAAGTTAATTTTATTATTTTTTTATCGTTTAATAATGTCTTTTGTCGTCAGTTTGACGCTGTATCTCTAAGATGGTGGGGCAGGCAGAGGGAACTTGGGAATTTAGTGTTAAGTCACTCTGTTCCCATTAACACACTTCCGCTTCCAATCTTGAGTGGCGAAACTTAACGCCGCGTTTTGTCTTGTTACTGAAGAAATTAGAAATGTATAACATATAAAAAATTTACTTGAGTAGCGTGTTTTGGTTTTTATCAAAACTTTATCCCTAGGAAGTTAACTAGAAGGAACAAGGCACCAAATGGCCTCTCCATACCTCTTTCGCCTCGTCTACTGTCATCCTGTTGAAACATCCAGTAGGCCTCGTGCTTTTTACGTGACCATTATTTAGTATTCGACATTAGGTTATGTGATATTCGTTGAAAGCCTTCCCTCTGCCTTTTTAATCAATTGAATAATGATTATGAAGGAAGATTAAGTACTTTTCCTTCATAATCTTAGTAAACTATAGCTGTATATCGTCTCATACACAGTGTCTATACGCAGGATTCTTTGTAAGAAATTATTCATAATTTGTTACATTATAGAAAACTAACTAAAATGTATGTAAATAAAAATTATATGCTATGTATTATTCTCACTGACTGATTGATTCGTTCAGTAGTTTTTGAGAGAAAGCGGACAAACATCGATCGTCACAATTTGTTTTAACATTTTGTTTTTTTTTTATTGTGTAACAAATAAATAATAAGAGAAATATTATAATAATAAGAGAAATATACAAGGATTTTTTTTTATATCTTTTCAGTTGGCTTGCCTGGTGGCTGCAGTCGCGAGCGTGCACGGCTCCGGCTATGGTGGATACGGTACCATGAGTTTAAAATATTTGTTTTTGTCTATATTTACTATCATATGAGAAAACCATAAAAAAATTACGGTTTGTTTCGAGTTTATTTAAAGAAATTATAATTATTTTTCTTCTCAATCTGATGATCCGCAAAAAAAATATTATTAAAATATTTTATTTTGTCATTGGGTCTTGTCTATGCTTGGGATATGTTTAACCAGTAATGTTCCATATCCTTTATAATCCACAATGGCCTTGATCGTATACACAAAACGTGTGTATTAGCATAGAGAATCACATAAATGTCTATCACACATTCACATACCTTGTAGCAGTCTTAAATAAACAGTGTTGAGGGAACGCTCAGTCAATATTGGTGTTTACTGTCCTTTGACTGGGACTTGACTACAGAAATGTTCAGACATATTGTCATAGCGAGGGCATAAATAATATATAAAGCATTATTTTCTTACTTTGTCGCTATGCACTATTAAAAACGTTGTCAAGCTACGATTTGTATGTTTGAACACGTTAATCTCAGGAACTAGTAGTACGATTAACGCGATCGTGATCGTAAGGTCATATACAATTCGCCACTCAACAAGAAATTTTTCAAATTGGAACGGAGTGTCTTAGCGTAGGTTTTCAAGCTGCCTTAGCCTACCCTCCCATTTGCGGGACACAGCGTGAAGCAAAATAATGTCCAACTTTTAGTTAATTATAATAAATCAAGCGGACGAAGTCGCAAGTAATTGCTTGTAATAACCATGGTACTTCTTTTACAGGTTATTCATCAATCATCTCTGTCCCTGTAATCAAAGCCGCTCCCATCATTAAATCAGTTGCTGTAGCCCCAATTATTCGTAGACCTATTTTGCAAACTGTCCCCGTATCCAGCTATAGCATCGCCCTAGGAAATTATGGAGGTTACGGCGGATACGGACTCGGTTACGGAGGTTACGGACTCGGTTACGGAGGTCTCGGCAAACTTGGATACGGACTCGGTTACGGAGGCCTCGGCAAACTTGGATACGGACTTGGACTTGGTTACGGAAAACTTGGTTGAGTAATTCGAAAAAAAAATTATAAAAATCTTCAGACGAACAAAATGCGAGCTACTTTATTGGTCAATGTCTTAAATATAATGGTTGCAGTTATATAATGTTCTTTTATTTTGTAAATATTTTCTATATTAATAGTACTTTGTCATTGTCATCCACTCTACGACAAACTATTATTTGCTGAAATACAGTGTCAGTGTCTTTTGAACAATCATAAATATTACTAAATTTAAGGACGTATAAAAATTTGAACGAAGCAGGATTTGAAACCGCGCCTCTCGTTTTCTATAACGTTTTCATAAAGAACTAGCATGCTACTCGCGGCTTCGTCCACTTGCTTTTTCTGCTTTATATCAATGACATCAATAACATACAACTCAAAAATACGAATGATGTCCTCTCGTGCTGACCATATCGTTACTGGTGAAACTTGACATGACATCACTTACTGCTAAAGCAGACTCAATAGAATTATCCGAATGGTTAGATGAAAACATGCTATAAGTATTACTAAAACTAATTTTGTACTCAATCCCCCAAACATTTTAATGTTAAAATACATCTTTGTGGCTATGAAAGACATACAAACAGCAATTGCCTAACTATTGATAAGTCACCATCAACTAAATATTTGGATGTTATTAAGGACCATGGGCTGTCCTGGTGCTCGCAAAATAATCAAGCTGCAAAGAGTCAGTAATTTTTTTTTTAAGTTCACGCTGTATCCCGTACAAGGCAGGGTAGGCAAGGGAACCCGGGAACCTAGTGTTAAGATATTCCGTTCCACTTCCATTCCCCACTTTCCGTCGAATTTGAGGCATTGTGTATTGAGTGGCGGAACTCAACGCCGCGCTTTGCCTTAATACCAAAGCGAAGAAATGAAACATCGAAATATTTAAGTTGAAAATATTAAATATTTCATTTTCTCGACTGGGAATCGAACCCAGAACCTGTCGGTTACAGTCACACGCATGTGCCGCTGCGCCTCGACAGGCCTCTATGTACATCTTATTGTTCTCTATTTGGGGCGGTACCAAAAACACAAAATTCTCTAAATTACAACAGGACACACTTATCAAGTGTATGTATTTTAAAAAACCTACATTCTCAACTGAACATTTATAAATATATTTCACTGATCTCTGTGAAAATATTATATATAACTCAAGTCGTATTAAAAACTCATAAGTCGACTTATTACGATGGTGTTATAGACAGAAGAAGAAAAGAAGGTAATATTATATAATTACAATAATCCCCTTTAAATTATATTGTTTCCTTCTTTTGTTGATCTGCTCAATTATACAATTCTGTACGATTGCACAAGAGAAGACTCTTCTAATACATGCATCACTTGATTAAAAGGAGATCTCTGTAACAATTATAATTGTGTAAAATCTTTTCTAAAAATTTTTTTTTCTATTTTTTTTAGGTCCCCACGATATAAATGACAATTTCTCTCAACTAATCACAATAAATACTAATATATTTTGTTATTTATCAGATTATGTGTTACAATTTCCTCCATAATTAATAAGAACTGTGTCACAGCCACTAGCGCCATTGCCCCATTTCAAAATCAATGGCGTTTTAAATAGTTGAATATTTTATATAAAAAACAGAAAAGATAAAAAATAACTATATTATCTTAAATAAGACAAAACAAAAAGAGCGCCTAGATACAAATCTGTATGTGAGTGTGTGTGTGTGTGTGTGTGTGTGTGTGTGTGTGTGTGTGTGTGTGTATGTGTGTGTGTGTGTGTGTGTGTGTGTGTGTGTGTGTGTGTGTTTGTGTTGTGTGTACACACATTGTGTAGCAATATATGTCCAATTTTTCATAAAAAACATTATGTATAGAAAAATGACATCTTAAAAAACAATCTGAACGAAAGAATTATGTAGAGATTGTGTTTCGATAGAGTGATTTATGTAGACTCTTAATGTTATTTTTTTATCTGACGCCGACTTACAGTTAGAAAATTTACAAGATATTAAAATTTTGCTTGTAGTTCGTTTTTAGATTCATCGTCAATATTTATATACGAAGATTTTTAAAATATTATATAATATAAAAGGAATATTAAACTATATTGGGGCAGAAAAACATCACCACTGATCCAACAGTTGCCAATTTTCCCCAATAATCTAGACTTTCTTTTTAAATTACGAACGTATGTGTCTACAGAACTACCGAAGGTAAACATGGGGTTAAAATGGATAGGTACTGAGGTCCCCTATTTATAGACCACCGTTAATCGTTCGATTTAGTTACAATTGTATAGCTAACGAATAAAACCTATTTTCAAAAACTTATTGGTATCGGCCCTATTTTTTTATTTCTTTTTAGCTCTTTACTGTGTCCTGGGGACCTGGAAACGTAGTGTTAAGACACTCCGTTCCGTTCCCCATTTACCATCGAATTTAAGGTATCGCGTAACTCAACACCACGCTTTGCCTTGTTACCAGAGCGACGAAATGAAAATATTAAACATTCAATAATAAACACAAAATATTAATTTCTTTAACTATACTTATTTAATACTTAAATAAGTATATCTTAAATTTTTGCTTATTCTCATATGTAATCCTCGTAATTTATAAACAATATAGTTAATTTATACATGAAATGAAGTAATTACATCAAAATAACTTTAGGCCGGTAATGTTCGTTAATTGCGATAGAAGTATAATGTACTTGAAGTAAAGGATTCGATGAAATTCAAAGGAAATAAGGAACTATATAAGGCAATAGTAAAATCGATATACGCAATGTATTTGTAGCAATCAAGCAACATGAACACCTTTATTACTGTAAGTATTTATAATTATATATATTAATGCGACTTCGCCCGCTAATATTTTTATTTTTCATATTATAGGCACAAAATGGTTACATAAATTATAGCCTGTGTTATTCTAATGTATAAGCTATATTGCTGTAAAATTTCATCAAAATCCGTTCAGTAGTTTTGCGTGAAAGTGAAATAAGACTATTTTTTTCTTTTTTTTTTCGAAAAATATTTCAGTTTGCCTGTCTGTTGGCGGTAGCCGTTGGCGTACATGGATCCGGCCTCGGGCTCGGCTATGGTGGATACGGTATGTAACTACGATACAAATTCTCTAAACTACCGCAATAACGTTTCTTCATGTTATTTTTAATTTTCATACAAATTAATCAATTTTCCTTTGTATTCTGCACATTGCAGGGTAGCTAGAGGGAACTTAGGAACCTAGTGTTAAGACACTCTGTTCTCCTTCTATTCACCACTTCCCGCGGACATTGCGTGTTGAGTGGCCGAACTCAACGCCGCGCTTTTGCCTTATTGGTAATAAGGCGATGAAATGAAACAATCAATATTTAAATTGAAAATATTAAATATTTCATTTCCTCGAGTGGGGATCGAACCCACAACCTATCGGTTACAGTCACGCACTTGTGCCACTGCGCCACGACAGGCCTCAAGGTTTCTTTTAGTATAAATAAAATCAAAATGAATTTATGCTTTAATGATTTGTATTATTTATATGAATTATTATAGAATATTGCTATATTGTCTAATATTTTCTGACCCTATGTATATACAATTAATATATAACTTATTATTATATTACGAATTAATAAGAAATTCCTCAAATATTTAAGAAACATGCAACTTGTGTTACACAATAACTAAAAATACATATATTTATATAGAGCAACGAAACGGGTTAACAATAGGTTCCTAAGTTCCCCCTGCCTACTCGGCCATGTGTGGGATACGCATAAATACCAGCATAAAGCTAAAAAAACATACATAAAGATCTTACCCTGTCGTACTTTAGAGAAAATTTCGTTAATTTTTCGTCGTATTAAATATTATTCTTTTGTTCCAGTATCAGCACCCATTATCTACAAAGCTCCAATCATAGCGCCGGCAGTTTCTTCCGTGAATTTCTATAAAGCGGCCCCAATTCCCATTATAAAGAAAGTAGTTGCCCCTATAATATCTGCCCCCATAATATCTGCCCCTATAATTCCTGCCCCCATAATTCCTGCCCCGATTGTTAAAGTACCACTAGTCAATTACGGGTTAGGTCTCGGAAAAGATCTGGATTATCTGAATCTAGGCATAGGTCTTAATAAATTGTCCTATGGAAGTCTTGGCTACGGTGGACATTAGACTATATTAAATGAAGTTTGATAATATGATTTTGGAAATTATTTGGCAGCACTACTAAAGTTATTTTGGTTTAATATGTTTTTTTATTTTAAAAGCCCCCGACGCAAAAAGTGAGGTGTTACGTTTGATCTGTGTGTTTGTCTGCGTGATTGTCTGTGGCATCTCGGTATGTCGGTAGCTCCGAAATGTATTACATTTGAGTACAGTTTCTATAAATAAAAAATCTCATATAAGGGATAGGTTTTGCTATATTTTATGACTATATCGCCACGATGACAGTGTAAAACGCGACGTTTTTAAGGACTAGTCCCACTTGATGAAATTAAATATTTCATATTTTCTTCATTTAGTTCAGACAACGAGCCTAAGCACGACGCATAAATTTCACCAATTAACACGCTATGCCTCATAAATTCAGAACTGAAGTGTTCCAATGGTAATTGTTTCATTACCTTATAAACAATTTCGATAGATATTACCATTTTTAACCCAAAAATCGATATTTTTTCATCATTTATTTGTCACAAAATCTATATAAATCTAAATAAATGACAAAAAATTTAATAAACTAACGATATTTTATCCAAAGGTACATTACACAAGTAGAACTAGAAGGACCGTCCAGTTTAGATTACTGTCGTTTATATGTAAGTCACGTAAGCGATATTGGGGGTAGCAGGTTGAACGTAAATCATAAGAAATATTGAAATTTTGGGTAGCTAAGCCGATTTTATTATTTAAATCGTTAATATGGCTCAATAATTTAAATATTTAATGGTACGAGACGTATATTGATTTACTGAATGTTAGGCAGTGGAATGCAACGCCGCTCTTTCTCACGTTACTGGAGCGAGAAAATAAAAATATTAACTATTTAATTTTTCTGAGGCCTGACGTAGCACAACTGTACAAGCGCGTATTTGTATACGACAGGTTGTGGGTTCGATACCCACTCGAGGAAATGAAATATTATATATTTATATATATTTTCAAATTAAATATTTAATGTTTTCATTTCTCCGCTCTGGTAACAAGGCAAAGCGCGGCGTTGATTTCCGGTACTCAACACGCACTACCTCAAATTCGGCGGAGAGTGCGAAACTGAAGTGGAATGGAGTGTCTTAACACTAGGTTCCTAAGTTACCTTTGCCCACTACGGCAGTGTGGGCAGTGTGAAGCTGAGAGAGAGAGAAATATTTAATTTTTTTTTAAGAGGAGATAAAACATATAAGCTGTCCCGTTTGTAGTATCACGTTTGTGCTACGACAGGTCACAATAAATATTCACAATAATATTAGTATATACAAGTAAGTTAGAGATATTGAAACTGTTGGCGAAACCACTTAAGTGTTAGGGTCGAATCGACCGCGTGAACAATGTTTCGATTTAGTTGTTCTCTTGATTCCCAGTTAAATTAGAAACATCAAACTTTGGCTGTTAGCATTCCAGATCTAACAGTTTAACTACAATACTCTATTAAACTGTATTGTTTAACTGAACTGCTATAAATTTCAAGTCAACACTTGTGTTTCGCTTCGCTTTTTTTATGAATATGCCTATATATACTACATAGTACCATAAAAATAAAGTAAATATATATATATATATATATATATATATATATATATATATATATATATATATATATATATATATATATATATATATATATATATATATATATATATATATATATATAT